>CANXME010000179.1:0-127195 GCA_948144175.1 Closterium sp. NIES-65 | reverse complement strand
CTTCTCTCAGCTGTCCCTTTCAGCTGCCCCTCTCAGGTGTCTCTCAGGTTCCCCTCTCAGGTGCCCATCCCAGTGTCTCTCAATGTCTCTCAGGTGCTTGCTTAGTACGACCATGCGAAGTCTTGGTATGAAGCTCTGAGTGTCTCGGTCATGCATCAAGTGTATGAAGCATGGGCTCATGCGAACGCGTGTGTGATGGCGTGTGTCTGCATTGAGTGTAGAGTGTATGTATATACATGCATACATAAATCTATCTATATACATATTTTATATTTATACATCTATGTGTTTACACCACCCTGACACTTCGGTCACATATCTATATTGCTTCGTACCCGTCCATGCGTCAGAACTATGTGGGTGGGCAGCAAGGTGGCCAGGTTCCCCCGGCAGCTGCTCCTGATGTTGCAGGGTGTTTTTGAGAATTCTCAAAAAACCATGCGTCAGAGCTATGTGGGTGGGCCAATGTGGGCGTGTTCCCCCAGCCCGGCAGCTGCTCCTGCTGGTAAGCGGAGCAGGTGAGTGGTGCAGCAGAGCAGTTGAGTGGTGCAGCAGAGCAGGTGAGTGGTGCAGCAGAGCAGGTGAGTGGTGCGGCAGAGCACGTGAGTGGTGCAGCAGAGCAGGTGAGTGTGCAGCAGAGCAGGTGAGTGGTGCAGCAGAGCAGGTGAGTGGTGCAGCAGAGCAGGTGAGTCGTGCAGCAGAGCAGGTGTGTGGTTGCGGCAGAGCAGGGTGAGTGGTGTCAGCAGAGCAGGTGAGTGGTGGCAGCAGAGCAGGTGAGTGGTGCAGCAGAGCAGTGAGTAGTGCAGCAGAGCAGTTGAGTGGTGCAGCAGAGCAGGTGTTCGTGCAGCAGAGCAGGTGAGTGGTGCAGCAGAGCAGTTGAGTGGTGCAGCAGAGCAGGGCACGGGGTGTGTGGGTGCTGGACTCGCTGCTGATAGCCTGGTGTGCTGGTGGTGGGCGTGAACGCCAGTAGCCCTGCTGTAGAGCACATGGGTGAGGTGACAGGGCATGGGGCGTGCCAGTGTGTTGGTCGAGGTGTGCTTTGAGTCGAATCACTCACATGTGCTTGGATATGCTGCTGCTGCTGATGCTGATGCTGGTGCTGGTGGTGGGGAGTGACGCCAGCGCGTGCAGCAGGGAAGCGAAGTGAGGTGACAGGTCATGGAGTGGTGTTGGTCTGGTGTTGAGGTGTGGTTTGAGATGACTCCTGAACATGCTGCTTGTGCTGCTGGTGGGTAGTGACGCAGTAGCCCCTGCTGCAGGAGGAGGTGTTGTGAGAGGGCATGGGGGTGTTGGTCTAGTGCTTGATTGATGTGTGGTGTGAGGATGGGGCAGGTTTCACACAACAGGTCGGCGCATGAGGCATGCCGTGTCGGTGAGTGTTAGTAGGTCAGCAATGGGCCCTTGTTTTGACCTTGGAAAGCAGGTCTCATCACTTCACCCCCCTGCCCTTGTCACTTCACCCCCCTGCCCTTGTCACTTCACCCCCCTGTGCTGGTCACTTATCCTGCCTACCTGTAGTGAACTTGTGCCAGTTTTCTTCTTTCTCCCCCTGTTTGATTCAATTTTCACTCTCCCTTCAGTTTCTGTCACTCATTATCCCCTACGTTTGCACCTGCCCTGCCCACCCCTACATACACCACCCCCTTACATACACTGCCCTGGCTCCCACTCTGGTCAACATCTTGACATACGTATTTCAGGAGGACGGCCCCGGACAACCTGGATCATCTAGATCCCCCTCCCTCAGGCGGCAAGGCGAAAACATGAGCGTAGTCGGAAGGGTGATGGCAGAAAGCTTGCTTGTGATTGATTAATAAGCAGAGATGGGGTACAAGAGAGGGGAAAACCCCCCTAAAATCCTGAAAAAACCCCCCCACAGCCCCCCCAAGGCCCCCCTAAGGCCCCCCTACCCCCCAATTCTCCTCACAGCCCCTCACAGCCCCCCTCGAACCGCCCTGGAAATCCCTGGGCATGGCCCCATGCATATCTGCTCCCTGTCATATCACATTCCTGCTTCTGCTTCTACTTTGTGCTTCCTATCTATCATATCCCTCCCGGGCATGGCATGGCATGGCATGGCATGGCATGGCATGGCATGGCATGGCATGGCATGGCCAACCAGGGAGGGGCGCACAGCACAGAGAGCCAGGAGCTCATCCACCACTCCCTCTTCTGTTCTGCTTCTGCTCCCCACTCCCCTCCCTTTTCCCTCACCCCTCCCCACTTTCTCTGCCCGCCTGCGTATATAATACACAAGCACATACATTCATATTCGCTAGGTCATCAAATCTATAAGTCATCTATCACTCTACGCGTCGTAGCAAATAGCCTCATGTTGTCGACAGGAGAAATGGCACATGCGCTCCCTCCTTGTGCGTCTGTTTCTCTCTCTTCTTCTCCCTCATGTCATGCCCTGCGCATGGCTGAACACAAGCAGGGTGGCAACGCATCTACTCCCTGTTTCCGTCTCTGCCACTCTTTCATATCCCAAACCTGGGCCCAAACCAAACCTGCAACTCCCCCCCTCCCCCTGCATATATACTAACAAGCACATACATTTATGTTCCTAACGTAATCAGATTCATCAATCCCTACCACTCTACACATTGCAAGCCAAGTGTCTTCGTCTTGGCGACAGGAGGGAAGCTGGCACCTGCGCAAGGGGAGGGGGGGAGTTGGGGTGGGGGAGAGGGGAAGCGGAGCAAGTGAGCGGGGGGAGCAGGGCAAGTGAGGGGATGGCAGGAGGTGTGAGGGCATGGTGGGATGGCAGGTGTGAGGGATATGGCAAGGTGTGCAGTGCATGCTCTGGGGCGACTCACAACGCACCTGATGCTGGTTTGGTGGGCCATGCGGCATGGCATGGCGCTGCGCTCCCTCCCCCTGCTTCTGTTTCTCTCCCTTGTTCTCTCTCATGTCCCGCGCATGGATGATGAGGGACGGCCACACAAGCAGCTGGCAACGCATCTGCTCCCTGTGCAAAGTATCTTCATCTGGCGACAGGAGAAACTGGCACCTGCGCAAAGGCAGGGGAGGAGTTGGGGTGGGGGAGCAGAGCAAGTGAGCGGGGGGAGCAGGGCAAGTGAGCGGGGGGAGCACCCTCAAATGGGGGTGGGTGAGACAAGCTCAAATGGGCAGGCGCTGCACTGGCAGCTGGCAGAAAGGGGAGGGGAGAGGGTGGCTTGGACGTCTCACAGTTCCCCATGCCCCCTTACACCCCCCCCTTGAGCAAAGAATGCACACAGGAACAACAAACAAGCAAGCAAAACAAACTAAAACAAACAAACAAACAAACAAACAAACAGGAAATTTTGGGATGGAAAGAGGGGACGGGGTGATTGAGACCTCTTCAATCAACATGCGCTGCACTGGCACCTGCTGGAAACGGGAGGACAGAGGGGAGGTGTTGAGTGTGACACCTCAAAACATTATGCCTTGCACTGGCACCTGCTGGAAAGGGGAGGAAAATGGCATCATGCAAGGAATGAGAAGGCATCATGCAGGGAACGGCAAGGCACCTTGAGGGAATGAGAAGGCACATGATTTTTATGTGCCCTAGTACATTGTCAAATGTAGGGAGGGAGGGAGGGAGGGAGGGAGGGAGGGAGGGAGGGAGGGAGGGAGGAGAGGGGAGGGGAGGGGAGATGAGGCGTTGGTCAAATGACTCAAAAACAGAGGGGAGAGAGGAGGGGATTTGTCAAATGACTCAAACAAAGAGGAGAGAGGAGGGAATTAGTTAAATGACTCAAAACAAATAGGAGAGAGGAGGGGATTGGTCAAATGACTCAAAACATAGGAGAGAGGAGAGGATTGGTCAAAGGACTCAAAACAGAGGGGAGAGAGTAAGGGATTGGTCAAATGACTCAAAACAGGGGGAAGATGGGAGGGGATTGGTCAAATGACTCAAAACAAAGAGGATTGAGGAGGGGATTGGTCAAATGACTCAAAACAGAGGGGAGAGAGGAGGGGATTGGTCAAATGGCTCAAACAAAGAGGAGAGAGGAGGGGATTGGTCAAATGACTCAAAACAAAGGGGAGAGAGGAGGGGATTGGTGAAATGACTCAAAACAAAGAGGAGAGAGGAGGGGATTGGTCAAATGGCTCAAAACAGAGGGGAGAGAAGAGGGGATTGGTCAAATGACTCAAAACAGAGGGGAGAGAGGAGGGGACTGGTCAAATGATTCAAAACAGAGGGGAGAGAGGAGGGGATTGGTCAAATGACTCAAAACAAAGAGGAGAGAGGAGGGGATAGGTGAAATGACTCAAAACAAAGAGAGAGGAGGGGATTGGTCAAATGACTCAAAACAAATAGGAGAGAGGAGGGGATTGGTCAAATGACTCAAAACAAAGAGGAGAGAGGAGGGGATTGGTCAAATGGCTCAAAACAAAGAGGAGAGAGGAGGGGATTGGTCAAATGACTCAAAACAAAGGGGAGAGAGGAGGGGATTGGTGAAATGACTCAAAACAAAGAGGAGAGAGGAGGGGATTGGTCAAATGGCTCAAAACAGAGGAGAGAGAAGAGGGGATTGGTCAAATGACTCAAACAGAGGGGAGAGAGGAGGGGACTGGTCAAATGATTCAAAACAGAGGGGAGAGAGGAGGGGATTGGTCAAATGACTCAAAACAAAGACGAGAGAGGAGGGATTGGTCAAATTACTCAAAACAAAGAGGAGAGAGGAGGGGATTGGTCAAATTACTCAAAACTGAGGGGAGAGAGGAGGGGATTGGTCAAATGAGTCAAATCAAAGAGGAGAGAGGAGGGGATAGGTGAAATGACTCAAACAAAGAGAGAGGAGGGGATTGGTCAAATGACTCAAAACAAATAGGAGAGAGGAGGGGATTCGTCAAATGACTCAAAACAAAGAGGAGAGAGGAGGGGATTGGTCAAATGGCTCAAACCGAGGGGAGAGAAGAGGGGATTGGTCAAATGACTCAAAACAGAGGGGAGAGAGGAGGGGATTAGTCAAATGATTCAAAACAGAGGGGAGAGAGGAGGGGATTTGTCAAATGACTCAAAACAAATATGACAGAGGAGGGGATTGGTCAAATGACTTAAAACAAAGAGGAGAGAGGAGGGGATTGGTCAAATGACTCAAAACAGAGAGGAGAGAGGAGGGGATTGGTGAATGACTCAAACTGAGGGGAGAGAGGAGGGGATTGGTCAAATGACTCAAAACAAAGAGGAGAGAGAGGAGGGGATTGGTGAAATGACTCGAAACAAAGAGGAGAGAGGATGGAATTGGTTAAATGACTCAAAACGAATAGGAGAGATGAGGGGATTGGTCAAATGACTCAAAACAGAGGGGAGAGAGTAGGGGATTGGTAAAATGACTCAAAAACAGGGGGAAGAGAGGAGGGGGATTGGTCAAGTGACTCAAAACAAAGAGGAGAGAAGAGGGGATTGGTCAAATTACTCAAAACAGAGGGGAGAGAGTAGGGGATTGGTCAAATGACTCAAAACAGGGGGAAGAGAGGAGGGGATTGGTCAAATGTCTCAAACAAAGAGGAGAGAGGAGGGGATTGGTCAAAATGACTCAAAACAGAGGGGAGAGAGGAGGGGATTGGTTCAAATGACTCAAAACAAAGAGGAGAGAGGAAGGTATTGGTCAAATTACTCAAAACAAAGGGGAGAGAGGAGGGGATTGGTCAATGGCTCAAAACAGAGGGGAGAGAAGAGGGGATTGGTCAAATGACTCAGAACAGAGGGGAGATAGGAGGGGATTGGTCAAATGATTCAAAACAGAGGGGAGAGACGAGGGGATTGGTCAAATGACTCAAACAAAGAGGAGAGAGGAGGGGATTGGTGAAAAGACTCAAACTGAGGGGAGAGAGGAGGGGATTGGTCAAATGAGTCGAAACAAAGAGGAGAGAGGAGGGGATAGGTGAAATGACTCAAAACAGAGAGAGAGGAGGGGATTGGTCAAATGACTCAAAACAAATAGGAGAGAGGAGGGGATTGGACAAATGACTCAAAACAAATAGGAGAGAGGAGGGGATTGGTCAAATGACTCAAAACAGAGAGGAGAGAGGAGGGGATTGGTGAAATGACTCAAAAACTGAGGGGAGAGAGGAGGGGATTGGTCAAATGACTCAAAACAAAGAGGAGAGAGAGGAGGGGATTGGTGAAATGACTCGAAACAAAGAGGAGAGAGGAGGGAATTGGTTAAATGACTCAAAACGAATAGGAGAGATGAGGGGATTGGTCAAATGACTCAAAACAGAGGGGAGAGAGTAGGGGATTGGTCAAATGACTCAAAACAGGGGGAAGAGAGGAGGGGATTGGTCAAATGACTCAAAACAAAGAGGGGAGAGGAGGGGATGGGTCAAATGACTCAAAACAGAGGGGAGAGAGTAGGGGATTGGTCAAATGACTCAAAACAGGGGGAAGAGAGGAGGGGATTGGTCAAATGACTCAAAACAAAGAGGAGAGAGGAGGGGATTGGTCAAATGACTCAAAACAGAGGGGAGAGAGGAGGGGATTGGTCAAATGACTCAAAACAAAGAGGAGAGAGGAGGGGATTGGTCAAATGACTCAAAACAAAGGGGACAGAGGAGGAGATTGGTCAAATGACTCACAACGCACCTGGGGCTGGTTTGGTGGGCCATGCGGCATGGCATGGCACTGCGCTCCCTCCTCCTGCTTCTGTTTCTCTCCCTTGTTCTCTCTCATGTCCCGCGCATGGATGAACAGGGACGGCCACACAAGCAGCTGGCAACGCATCTGCTCCCTGTGCAAAGTATCTTCATCTTGGCGACAGGAGAAACTGGCACCTGCGCAAGAGGAGGGGAGGAGTTGGGGTGGGGGAGCAGAGCAAGTGAGCGGGGGAGCAGGGCAAGTGAGCGGGGGGAGCACCCTAAACCCCCTTACCCCCTTACCTGGCAGGAAATGAGAAGGCACCATGCAGGGAATGCGAATGCACCTGGCAGGGCATGCCAACGGCACCATGCAGGGCATGAGAATTTACCGGGCAGGGCATGAGAAGGCACCATGCAGGGCATGGGAAGGCACCTGGCAGAAGGGGGGAAGTGGGGAAAGAGGGGAGGGGGTGGGTGAGACATGCTCAAATGGGCAAGCGCTGCACTGGTACCTGGCAGAAAGGGGAGGGGAGAGGGTGGCCTGGATGTCTCAACGTTCCCCAGAGCGCCATGAGCAGCGCCGTCGTTGTCGTTGGCCGTGTCAGCGGCATGGCAATTGGCGTGACAGCGGCGTGGCATCGGCGCCCTGAAGCGGAGCTAAACGGAAATCGCCATGTTTGGTGGCAGATTTTGGATGTGGAATGCCGCATTGCTGCTGGCTCCTGGAACGGCAGATGACGAGCTTGTGCTGGCTGCAGCGTGCCTGCCATGACCATGCACACGTCAGCACGAACACGGACAAGCAGAAATCGGAACAAACGGAGCTAAGAAGAGGGAATCTACGAAGAAAACGAAATTACTGGAAACAAGACTGAAGATAGCGTGAGTAAGAAAGCGGGCTTACGAAATACTAATGCCATGGCCCATGGCGGATGGCGATCCAAAAGAGAGGCTGCGCTCTTGAGTAGAATGGCTTGAGATTGAAACGAGATCTGAAAAAAAAAAAAATAGCAAACGAAATCACGAAAAACGAAACTACGATAGCGTGACTGCGACTAAGAAAGCAGGCTTACGAAATGGTGATGCCATGCCCCATGGCGGAGGGCGATCTAGAAGAGAGGCTCGGATGTTGAGTTGAGATAGAGTGGCGGATGATAAGAATCGAGGTCTGAAAAACGGGAGTGGGAGTTAGGTGAGCGATTGTGAGCCCAGCCCACTCACATCACGTTTCGTGCACTTTCTGGCTTGCTTGGTCCCCCTGAACGAACGTGGGTTCGTGGTGCGAAGTGGATGTACTGAAGTAGCGTTCTGCACAGTGCTACGTCGGCAGCGCAGTGACAAAGTCGGAAAGTCGGTTTGGGTGCCCTGCGTATATGCAGTCCGACACTCCGATACAGCGAGCGCGACCCAAAGTGAATGTGCCAGCATTTACAGTGACAAATTCGCAGCGCAAATAGGTTTCGCTCGTCAGCTGTGCCCAAAACGAGAACAGCAAAACAGTATCTTGCAAAACTACAGCTTTCCACATGTCAGTAAACAGAACAGATTTTGCTGATTTACAAGCTACACATGTAAGTTGACAAATATGTTTGTGTAATCTGGAGCTTATGCATGTAGGTCAACAAATCAATGACAAATTAGCTCTGGAAAAATGAGCTGAATATTAAGGAACATGCGCATCTGCATGCGTATATGCATGAATACTTGCATGTCTGGTACCTACCTATTTAACCTAGACGCGCGTAGACATACGTATGCATGCGTACGTATGCCTTCATGCACGTAGTGCGTCTACCTACCGTACACACTCGTACGCGACGCATATGTACATAACCGTACATGCACCAACGCGTACGCACTCGTACGACCGACCTTTTTCTTTGCCCACGCAAAGAGAGCCGTTGATATCGTCTCGCCGGGGACAATCGCTCTTGCTCGACTGATCGTCAAGTGTGACCGATTTTCGCCATTCAGCACCGTGTTACGCCAACAGATTGATTTGGTTGGATGCTGACCGGGACAAGCTTCACTTCCACCATTGGGTTGGGATAGAAAGAGAGAGACACGAAGGCCAGCGAGCGACATAGAGGGAGTGATGGAGGTGCAAGGAAGAGAAAGGGTGTTGAGCCTCCGTTGTTAAGGAGGTTTAGGGGGTGCAGAGATGCCCGAGAGCAGGTGAGTGGTGCAGCAGAGCAGGTGAGTGGTGCAGCAGAGCAGGTGAGTGGTGCAGCAGAGCAGGTGAGTGGTGCAGCAGAGCAGGTGAGTGGTGCAGCAGAGCAGGTGAGTGGTGCAGCAGAGCAGGTGAGTGGTGCAGCCAGAGCAGGTGAGTGGTGCGGCAGAGCAGGTGAGTGGTGCGGCAGAGCAGGTGAGTGGTGCGGCAGAGCAGGTGAGTGGTGTATTAGAGCAGGTGAGTGGTGTAGCAGAGCAGGTGAGTGGTGCGGCAGAGCAGGTGAAGTGGTGCGGCAGAGCAGGTGAGTGGTGCGGCAGAGCAGGTGATGGTGCGCAGAGCAGGTGAGTGGTTGCGGCAGAGCAGGTGAGTGGGCGGCAGAGCAGGTGAGTGGTGCGGCAGAGCAGGTGAGTGGTGCAGCAGAGCAGGTGAGTGGTGCGGCAGAGCAGGTGACTGGTGCGGCAGAGCAGGTGAGTGTGCGGCAGAGCAGGTGGTGGTGCGGCAGAGCAGGTGAGTGTGCGGCAGAGCAGGTGATGTGCGGCAGAGCAGTGTGAGTGGTGCGGCAGAGCAGGTGAGTGGTGCGGCAGAGCAGGTGAGTGGTGCGGCAGAGCAGGTGAGTGTGCAGCAGAGCAGGTGAGTGGTGCAGCAGAGCAGGTGAAATGGTGCGGCAGAGGCAGGTGAGTGGTGCGGCAGAGCAGGTGAGTGGTGCGGCAGAGCAGGTGAGTGGTGCGGCAAGAGCAGGTGTATTCGTGCGGCAGAGCAGGTGAGTGGTGCGGCAGAGCAGGTGAGTGGTGCGGCAGAGCAGGTGAGTGGTGCGGCAGAGCAGGTGAGTGGTGTATTAGAGCAGGTGAGTGGTGTAGCAGAGCAGGTGAGTGGTGCGGCAGAGCAGGTGAGTGGTGCGGCAGAGCAGGTGAGTGGTGCGGCAGAGCAGGTGAGTGGTGTGGCAGAGCAGGTGAGTGGTGCAGCAGAGCAGGTGAGTGGTGCGGCAGAGCAGGTGAGTGGTGCGGCAGAGCAGGTGAGTGGTGCGGCAGAGCAGGTGAGTGGTGTAGTAGAGCAGGTGAGTGGTGCGGCAGAGCAGGTGAGTGGTGCGGCCAGAGCAGGTGAGTGGTGCGGCAGAGCAGGTGAGTGGTGCGGCAGAGCAGGTGAGTGGTGCGGCAGAGCAGGTGAGTGGTGCGGCAGAGCAGGTGAGTGGTGCGGCAGAGCAGGTGAGTGGTGCAGCAGAGCAGGTGAGTGGTGTCAGCAGAGCAGGTGAGTGGTGCGGCAGAGCAGGTGAGTGGTGCGGCAGAGCAGGTGAGTGGTGCGGCAGAAGCAGGTGAGTGGTGCGGCAGAGCAGGTGAGTGGTGCGGCAGAGCAGGTGAGTGGGTGCGGCAGAGCAGGTGAGTGGTGCGGCAGAGCAGGTGAGTGGTGCGGCAGAGCAGGTGAGTGGTGCGGCAGAGCAGGTGAGTGGTGCGGCAGAGCAGATGAGTGGTGCGGCAGAGCAGGTGAGTGGTGCGGCAGAGAAGGTGAGTGGTGCAGCAGAAGCAGGTGAGTGGTGCGGCAGAGCAGGTGAGTGGTGCGGCAGAGCAGGTGATGTGGTGCGGCAGAGCAGGTGAGTGTGCGGCAGAGCAGGTGAGTGGTGCGGCAGAGCAGGTGAGTGGTGCGGCAGAGCAGGTGAGTGGTGCGGCAGAGCAGGTGAGTGGTGCGGCAGAGTAGGTGAGTGGTGCGGCAGAGCAGGTGAGTGGTGTAGCAGAGCAGGTGAGTGGTGTAGCAGAGCAGAGCAGGTGAGTGGTGCGGCAGAGCAGGTGAGTGGTGCGGCAGAGCAGGTGAGTGGTGCGGCTAGAGCAGGTGAGTGGTGCGGCAGAGCAGGTGAGTGGTGCGGCAGAGCAGTGTGAGTGGGCGGCAGAGCAGAGTGAGTGGTGCGGCCAGAGCAGGTGAGTGGTGCGGCAGAGCATGGTGAGTGGTGCGGCAGAGAGGTGAGTGGTGCGCAGAGCAGGTGAGTGGTGCGGCCAGAGCAGGTGAGTGGTGCGGCAGAAGCAGTGAGTGGTGCGGCAGAGCAGGTGAGTGGTGCGGCAGAGCAGGTGAGTGGTGCGGCAGAGCAGGTGAGTGGTGCGGCAGAGCAGGTGAGTGTGCGGGCAGAGCGTGGTGGTGCGGCCAGAGCAGGTGAGTGGTGCGGCAGAGCAGGTGTAGTGGTGCGGCAGAGCAGGTGAGTGGTGCGGCAGAGCAGTGAGTGGTGCGGCAGAGCAGGTGAGTGGTGCGGCAGAGCAGGTGATGTGGTGCGTCAGAGCAGGTGAGTGGTGCGGCAGAGCAGGGTGAGTGGTGCGGCGGCAGAGCAGGTGAGTGGTGCGGCAGAGCAGGTGAGTGGTGCGGCAGAGAAGGTGAGTGGTGCGGCAGAGCAGGTGAGTGGTGCGGCAGAGCAGGTGAGTGGTGCGGCAGAGCAGGTGAGTGGTGCGGCAGAGCAGGTGAGTGGTGCGGGGTGCGGCAGAGCAGTTGAGTGGTGCGGCAGAGCAGGTGAGTGGTGCGGCAGAGCAGGTGAGTGGTGCGGCAGAGAAGGTGAGTGGTGCGGCAGAGCAGGTGAGTGGTGCGGCAGAGCAAGTGAGTGGTGCGGCAGAGCAGGTGAGTGGTGCGGCAGAGCAGGTGAGTGGTGCGGCAGAGCAGGTGAGTGGTGCGGCAGAGCAGGTGAGTGGTGCGGCAGAGCAGGTGAGTGGTGCGCAGAGCAGGTGAGTGGTGCGGCAGAGCAGGTGAGTGGTGCGGTCAGAGCATGTGAGTGGTGCGGCAGAGCAGGTGAGTGGTGCGGCAGAGCAGGTGAGTGGTGCGAGCAGAGCAGGTGAGTGGTGCGGCAGAGCAGGTGAGTGGTGGCGCAGAGCAGGTGAGTGGTGCGGCAGAGCAGGTGAGTGGTGCGCAGAGCAGGTGAGTGGTGCGGCAGAGCAGGTGAGTGGTGCAGCAGAGCAGGTGAGTGGTGCGGCAGAGCAGGTGAGTGGCGGCAGAGCAGGTGAGTGGTGCGGCAGAGCAGGTGAGTGGTGCGGCAGAGCAGGTGAGTGGTGCGCAGAGCAGGTGAGTGGTGCGGCAGAGCAGGTGAGTGGTGCAACAGAGCAGGTGAGTGGTGCGGCAGAGCAGGTGAGTGGTGCGGCAGAGCAGGTGAGTGGTGCGGCAAGAGCAGGTGAGTGGTGCGGCAGAGCAGGTGAGTGGTGCAACAGAGCAGGTGAGTGGTGCGGCAGAGCAGGTGAGTGGTGCGGCAGAGCAGGTGAGTGGTGCGGCAGAGCAGGTGAGTGGTGCGGCAGAGCAGGTGAGTGGTGCGCGGCAGAGCAGGTGAGTGGTGCGGCAGAGCAGGTGAGTGGTGCGGCAGAGCAGGTGAGTGGTGCGGCAGAGCAGGTGAGTGGTGCGGCAGAGCAGGTGAGTGGTGCGGCAGAGCAGGTGAGTGGTGCGGCAGAGCAGGTGAGTGGTGCGGCAGAGCAGGTGAGTGGTGCGGCAGAGAAGGTGAGTGGTGCGGCAGAGCAGGTGAGTGGTGCGGCAGAGCAGGTGAGTGGTGCGGCAGAGCAGGTGAGTGGTGCGGCAGAGCAGGTGAGTGGTGCGGCAGAGCAGGTGAGTGGTGCGGCAGAGCAGGTGAGTGGTGCGGCAGAGCAGGTTGAGTGGTGCGGCAGAGAAGGTGAGTGGTGCGGCAGAGCAGGTGAGTGGTGCGGCAGAGCAGGTGAGTGGTGCGGCAGAGCAGGTGAGTGGTTGCGGCAGAGCAGGTGAGTGGTGCGGCAGAGCAGGTGAGTGGTGCGGCAGAGCAGGTGAGTGGTGCAGAAGAGCAGGTGAGTGGTGCGGCAGAGCAGGTGAGTGGTGCAGCAGAGCAGGTGAGTGGTGCAGCAGAGCAGGTGAGTGGTGCGGCAGAGCAGGTGAGTGGTGCAGAAGAGCAGGTGAGTGGTGCAGCAGAGCAGGTGAGTGGTGCAGCAGAGCAGGGTGAGTGGTGCAGCAGAGCAGGTGAGTGGTGCAGCAGAGCAGGTGAGTGGTGCAGCAGAGCAGGTGAGTGGTGCAGCAGAGCATGTGAGTGGTGCAGCAGAGCAGGTGAGTGGTGCAGCAGAGCAGGTGAGTGGTGCAGCAGAGCAGGTGAGTGGTGCAGCAGAGCAGGTGAGTGGTGCAGCAGAGCAGGTGAGTGGTGCGGCAGAGCAGGTGAGTGGTGCAGCAGAGCAGGTGAGTGGTGCAGCAGAGCAGGTGAGTGGTGCAGCAGAGCAGGTGAGTGGTGCAGCAGAGCAGGTGAGTGGTGCGGCAGAGCAGGTGAGTGGTGCAGCAGAGCAGGTGAGTGGTGCAGCAGAGCAGGTGAGTGGTGCAGCAGAGCAGGTGAGTGGTGCAGCAGAGCAGGTGAGTGGTGCAGCAGAGCAGGTGAGTGGTGCAGCAGAGCAGGTGAGTGGTGCAGCAGAGCAGGGCACGGGGTGTGTGGGTGCTGGACTCGCTGCTGATAGCCTGGTGCTGGTGGTGGGGCGTGACGCCAGTAGCCCTGCTGTAGAGCACATGGGTGAGGTGACAGGGCATGGGGCGTGCCAGTGTGGTGGTCGAGGTGTGCTTTGAATCGAATCACTCACATGTGGTTGGATATGCTGCTGCTGCTGATGCTGGTGCTGGTGCTGGGGAGTGACGCCAGCAGCCGTGCAGCAGGGGAAGTGAGTGAGGTGACAGGTCATGAGGGTGTTGGTCTGGTGTTGAGGTGTGGTTTGAGATGACTCCTGAACATGCTGCTTGTGCTGCTGGTGGGTAGTGACGCCAGTAGCCCTGCTGCAGAGGAGGTGTGTGAGAGGGCATGGGGGTGTTGGTCTAGTGCTTGATTTGATGTGTGGTGTGAGGATGGGGCAGGTTTCACACAACAGGTCGGCGCATGAGGCATGCCGTGTCGGTGAGTGTTAGTAGGTCAGCAATGGGCCCTTGTTTTGACCTTGGAAAGCACGTCTCATCACTTCACCCCCCTGCCCTTGTCACTTCACCCCCCTGCCCTTGTCACTTCACCCCCCTGCCCTTGTCACTTCACCCCCCTGCCCTTGTCACTTCACCCCCCTGTGCTGGTCACTTATCCTGCCTACCTGTAGTGAACTTGTGCCAGTTTTCTTCTTTCTCCCCCTCTTTGATTCAATTCCCACTCTCCCTTCAGTTTCTGTCACTCATTATCCCCTACGTTTGCACCTGCCCTGCCCACCCCTACATACACCACCCCTTACATACACTGCCCTGGCTCCCACTCTGGTCAACATCTTGACATACGTATTTCAGGAGGACGGCCCCGGACCACCTGGATCATCTGGATCCCCCTCCCTCAGGCGGCAAGGCGACAACATGAGCGTAATCGGAAGGGTGATGGCAGAAAGCTTGCTTGTGATTGATTAATAAGCAGAGATGGGGTGCAAGAGAGGGGTAAACCCCCCTAAAATCCTGAAAAAAACCCCCCCACAGCCCCCCCAAGGCCCCCCTAAGGCCCCCCTACCCCCCAATTCTCCTCACAGCCCCTCACAGCCCCCCTCGAACCGCCCTGGAAATCCCTGGGCATGGCCCATGCATATCTGCTCCCTGTCATATCACATTCCTGCTTCTGCTTCTACTTGGTGCTCCCTATCTATCATATCCCTCTCGGGCATGGCATGGCATGGCATGGCATGGCATGGCATGGCATGGCATGGCATGGCATGGCCAACCAGGGAGGGGCGCACAGCACAGAGAGCCAGGAGCTCATCCACCACTCCCTCTTCTGTTCTGCTTCTGCTCCCCACTCCCCTCCCTTTTCCCTCACCCCTCCCCCCTTTCTCTGCCCGCCTGCGTATATAAGAACAAGCACATACATTCATATTCGCTAAGTCATCTATCACTCTACGCGTCGTAGCAAATAGCCTCGTGTTGTCGACAGGAGAAAATGGCACATGTGCTCCCTCCTTGTGCGTCTGTTTCTCTCTCTTCTTCTCCCTCATGTCATGCCCTGCGCATGGCTGAACACAAGCAGGTGGCAACGCATCTACTCCCTGTTTCCGTTTCTGCCACTCTTTCATATCCCAAACCTGGCCCAAACCAAACCTGCACTCCCCCCATCCCCCTGCACATATAATAACAGGCTCATACATTTATGTTCCTAACGTAATCAGATTCATCAATCCCTACCACTCTACACATTGCAAGCCAAGTGTCTTCGCCTTGGCGACAGGAGGGAAGCTGGCACCTGCGCAAGGGGAGGGGGGGAGTTGGGGTGGGGGAGAGGGGAAGCGGAGCAAGTGAGCGGGGGGAGCAGGGCAAGTGAGGGGATGGCAGGAGGTGAGGGCATGGTGGGATGGCAGGTGTGAGGGATATGGCAAGGTGTGCAGTGCATGCTCTGGGGCGACTCACAACGCACCTGATGCTGGTTTGGTGGGCCATGCGGCATGGCATGGCGCTGCGCTCCCTCCCCCTGCTTCTGTTTCTCTCCCTTGTTCTCTCTCATGTCCCGCGCATGGATGAACAGGGACGGCCACACAAGCAGCTGGCAACGCATCTGCTCCCTGTGCAAAGTATCTTCATCTTGGCGACAGGATAAACTGGCACCTGCGCAAGGGGAGGGGAGGAGTTGGGGTGGGGGAGCAGAGCAAGTGAGCGGGGGGAGCAGGGCAAGTGAGCGGGGGGAGCAGGGCAAGTGAGCGGGGGGAGCACCCTAAAGCCCCTTACCCCCTTACCTGGCAGGAAATGAAAGTCACCATGCAGGGAATGCAAATCCACCTGCCAGGGCATGAACAGGCACCATGCAGGGCATGAGAAGGCACCGTGCAACATGCGAAGGCACCCTTGCAGGGCATGAGAAGGCACCTGGCAGAAGGGGGAAAGTGGGGAAAGAGGGGAGGGGGTGGGTGAGACAAGCTCAAATGGGCAGGCGCTGCACTGGCAGCTGGCAGAAAGGGGGGGGGGGAGAGGGTGGGTTGGACGTCTCACAGTTCCCCATGCCCCCTTACACCCCCCCCTTGAGCAAAGGATGCACACAGGAACAAGAAACAAGCAAGCAAAACAAACTAAAACAAACAAACAAACAAACAGGAAATTTTGGGATGGAAAGAGGGGACGGGGTGAGTGAGACCTCTTCAATCAACATGCGCTGCACTGGCACCTGCTGGAAACGGGAGGACAGAGGGGAGGTGTTGAGTGTGACACCTCAAAACATTATGCCTTGCACTGGCACCTGCTGGAAAGGGGAGGAAAATGGCATCATGCAAGGAATGAGAAGGCATCATGCAGGGAACGGCAAGGCACCTTGAGGGAATGAGAAGGCACATGATTTTTATGTGCCCTAGTACATTGTCAAATGTAGGGAGGGAGGGGAGGGAGGGAGGGAGGGAGGGAGGGAGGGAGGGAGGGAGGGAGGGAGGAGGAGAGGGGAGGGGAGGGGAGATGAGGCGTTGGTCAGATAACTCAAAACTGAGGGGAGAGAGGAGGGGATTGGTCAAATGAGTCAAAACAAAGAGGAGAGAGGAGGGGATAGGTGAAATGACTCAAAACAAAGAGAGAGGAGGGGATTGGTCAAATGGCTCAAAACAGAGGGGAGAGAAGAGGGGATTGGTCAAATGACTCAAAACAGAGGGGAGAGAGGAGGGGTTTGGTCAAATGGTTCAAAACAGAGGGGAGAGAGGAGGGGATTGGTCAAATGACTCAAAACAAAGAGGAGAGAGGAGGGGGATTGGTCAAATTACTCAAAACTGAGGGGAGAGAGGAGGGGATTCGTCAAATGAGTCAAAACAAAGAGGAGAGAGGAGGGGATAGGTGAAATGACTCAAAACAAAGAGAGAGGAGGGGATTGGTCAAATGACTCAAAACAAATAGGAGAGAGGAGGGGATTGGTCAAATGACTCAAAACAAAGAGGAGAGAGGAGGGGATTGGTCAAATGGCTCAAAACCGAGGGGAGAGAAGAGGGGATTGGTCAAATGACTCGAAACAGAGGGGAGAGAGGAGGGGATTAGTCAAATGATTCAAAACAGAGGGGAGAGAGGAGGGGATTGGTCAAATGACTCAATACAAATATGAGAGAGGAGGGGATTGGTCAAATGACTCAAAACAAAGAGGAAAGAGGAGGGGATAGGTCAAATTACTCAAAACTGAGGGGAGAGAGGAGGGGATTGGTCAAATGAGTCAAAACAAAGAGGAGAGAGGAGGGGATAGGTGAAATGACTCAAAACAAAGAGAGAGGAGGGGATTGGTCAAATGACTCAAAACAAATAGGAGAGAGGAGGGGATTGGTCAAATGACTCAAAACAAAGAGGAGAGAGGAGGGGATTGGTCAAATGGCTCAAAACCGAGGGGAGAGAAGAGGGGATTGGTCAAATGACTCAAAACAGAGGGGAGAGAGGAGGGGATTAGTCAAATGATTCAAAACAGAGGGGAGAGAGGAGGGGATTGGTCAAATGACTCAAAACAAAGAGGAGAGAGGAGGGGATTGGTCAAACGACTCAAAACAGAGAGGAGAGAGGAGGGGATTGGTCAAATGACTCAAAACAGGGGGAAGAGAGGAGGGGATTGGTCAAATGACTCAAAACAAAGTGGAGAGAAGAGGGGATTTGTCAAATTGCTCAAAACAGAGGGGAAGAGAGGAGGGGATTGGTCAAATGACTCAAAACAAAGAGGAGAGAAGAGGGGATTGGTCAAATTACTCAAAACAGAGGGGAGAGAGTAGGGGATTGGTCAAATGACTCAAAACAGGGGGAAGAGAGGAGGGGATTGGTCAAATGTCTCAAAACAAAGAGGAGAGAGGAGGGGATTGGTCAAATGACTCAAAACAGAGGGGAGAGAGGAGGGGATTGGTCAAATGACTCAAAACAAAGAGGAGAGAGGAAGGTATTGGTCAAATTACTCAAAACAAAGGGGAGAGAGGAGGGGATTGGTCAAATGGTTCAAAACAGAGGGGAGAGAAGAGGGGATTGGTCAAATGACTCAGAACAGAGGGGAGATAGGAGGGGATTGGTCAAATGATTCAAAACAGAGGGGAGAGAGGAGGGGATTGGTCAAATGACTCAAAACAAAGAGGAGAGAGGAGGGGATTGGTGAAAAGACTCAAAACTGAGGGGAGAGAGGAGGGGATTGGTCAAATGAGTCAAAACAAAGAGGAGAGAGGAGGGGATAGGTGCAATGACTCAAAACAGAGAGAGAGGAGGGGATTGGACAAATGACTCAAAACAAATAGGAGAGAGGAGGGGATTGGTCAAATGACTCAAAACAGAGAGGAGAGAGGAGGGGATTGGTGAAATGACTCAAAACTGAGGGGAGAGAGGAGGGGATTGGTCAAATGACTCAAAACAAAGAGGAGAGAGAGGAGGGGATTGGTGAAATGACTCGAAACAAAGAGGAGAGAGGAGGGAATTGGTTAAATGACTCAAAACGAATAGGAGAGATGAGGGGATTGGTCAAATGACTCAAAACAGAGGGGAGAGAGTAGGGGATTGGTCAAATGACTCAAAACAGGGGGAAGAGAGGAGGGGATTGGTCAAATGACTCAAAACAAAGAGGGGAGAGGAGGGGATTGGTCAAATGACTCAAAACAGAGGGGAGAGAGTAGGGGATTGGTCAAATGACTCAAAACAGGGGGAAGAGAGGAGGGGATTGGTCAAATGACTCAAAACAAAGAGGAGAGAGGAGGGGATTGGTCAAATGACTCAAAACAGAGGGGAGAGAGGAGGGGATTGGTCAAATGACTCAAAACAAAGAGGAGAGAGGAGGGGATTGGTCAAATGACTCAAAACAAAGGGGACAGAGGAGGGGATTGGTCAAATGACTCACAACGCACCTGGGGCTGGTTTGGTGGGCCATGCGGCATGGCATGGCACTGCGCTCCCTCCTCCTGCTTCTGTTTCTCTCCCTTGTTCTCTCTCATGTCCCGCGCATGGATGAACAGGGACGGCCACACAAGCAGCTGGCAACGCATCTGCTCCCTGTGCAAAGTATCTTCATCTTGGCGACAGGAGAAACTGGCACCTGCGCAAGAGGAGGGGAGGAGTTGGGGTGGGGGAGCAGAGCAAGTGAGCGGGGGGAGCAGGGCAAGTGAGCGGGGGGAGCACCCTAAACCCCCTTACCCCCTTACCTGGCAGGAAATGAGAAGGCACCATGCAGGGAATGCGAATGCACCTGGCAGGGCATGCCAAGGCACCATGCAGGGCATGAGAATTTACCGGGCAGGGCATGAGAAGGCACCATGCAGGGCATGGGAAGGCACCTGGCAGAAGGGGGGAAGTGGGGAAAGAGGGGAGGGGGTGGGTGAGACATGCTCAAATGGGCAAGCGCTGCACTGGTACCTGGCAGAAAGGGGAGGGGAGAGGGTGGCCTGGATGTCTCAACGTTCCCCAGAGCGCCATGAGCAGCGCCGTCGTTGTCGTTGGCGTGTCAGCGGCATGGCAATTGGCGTGACAGCGGCGTGGCATCGGCGCCCTGAAGCGGAGCTAAACGGAAATCGCCATGTTTGGTGGCAGATTTTGGATGTGGAATGCCGCATTGCTGCTGGCTCCTGGAACGGCAGATGACGAGCTTGTGCTAGCTGCAGCGTGCCTGCCATGACCATGCACACGTCAGCACGAACACGGACAAGCAGAAATCGGAACAAACGGAGCTAAGAAGAGGGAATCTACGAAGAAAACGAAATTACTGGAAACAAGACTGAAGATAGCGTGAGTAAGAAAGCGGGCTTACGAAATACTAATGCCATGGCCCATGGCGGATGGCGATCCAAAAGAGAGGCTGCGCTCTTGAGTAGAATGGCTTGAGATTGAAACGAGATCTGAAAAAAAAAAATAGCAAACGAAATCACGAAAAAACGAAACTACGATAGCGTGACTGCGACTAAGAAAGCAGGCTTACGAAATGGTGATGCCATGCCCCATGGCGGAGGGCGATCTAGAAGAGAGGCTCGGATGTTGAGTTGAGATAGAGTGGCGGATGATAAGAATCGAGGTCTGAAAAACGGGAGTGGGAGTTAGGTGAGCGATTGTGAGCCCAGCCCACTCACATCACGTTTCGTGCACTTTCTGGCTTGCTTGGTCCCCCTGAACGAACGTGGGTTCGTGGTGCGAAGTGGATGTACTGAAGTAGCGTTCTGCACAGTGCTACGTCGGCAGCGCAGTGACAAAGTCGGAAAGTCGGTTTGGGTGCCCTGCGTATATGCAGTCCGACACTCCGATACAGCGAGCGCGACCCAAAGTGAATGTGCCAGCATTTACAGTGACAAATTCGCAGCGCAAATAGGTTTCGCTCGTCAGCTGTGCCCAAAACGAGAACAGCAAAACAGTATCTTGCAAAACTACAGCTTTCCACATGTCAGTAAACAGAACAGATTTTGCTGATTTACAAGCTACACATGTAAGTTGACAAATATGTTTGTGTAATCTGGAGCTTATGCATGTAGGTCAACAAATCAATGACAAATTAGCTCTGGAATAATGAGCTGAATATTAAGGAACATGCGCATCTGCATGCGTATATGCATGAATACTTGCATGTCTGGTACCTACCTATTTAACCTAGACGCGCGTAGACATACGTATGCATGCGTACGTATGCCTTCATGCACGTAGTGCGTCTACCTACCGTACACACTCGTACGCGACGCATATGTACATAACCGTACATGCACCAACGCGTACGCACTCGTACGACCGACCTTTTTCTTTGCCCACGCAAAGAGAGCCGTTGATATCGTCTCGCCGGGGACAATCGCTCTTGCTCGACTGATCGTCAAGTGTGACCGATTTTCGCCATTCAGCACCGTGGTTACGCCAACAGATTGATTGGTTGGATGCTGACCGGGACAAGCTTCACTTCCACCATTGGGCTGGGATAGAAAGAGAGAGACACGAAGGGCAGCGAGCGACATAGAGGGAGTGATGGAGGTGCAAGGAAGAGAAAGGGTGTTGAGCCTCCGTTGTTAAGGAGGTTTAGGGGGTGCAGAGATGCCCGAGAGCAGGTGAGTGGTGCAGCAGAGCAGGTGAGTGGTGCAGCAGAGCAGGTGAGTGGTGCAGCAGAGCAGGTGAGTGGTGCAGCAGAGCAGGTGAGTGGTGCAGCAGAGCAGGTGAGTGGTGCAGCAGAGCAGGTGAGTGGTGCAGCAGAGCAGGTGAGTGGTGCGGCAGAGCAGGTGAGTGGTGCGGCAGAGCAGGTGAGTGGTGCGGCAGAGCAGGTGAGTGGTGTATTAGAGCAGGTGAGTGGTGTAGCAGAGCAGGTGAGTGGTGCGGCAGAGCAGGTGAGTGGTGCGGCAGAGCAGGTGAGTGGTGCGGCAGAGCAGGTGAGTGGTGCGGCAGAGCAGGTGAGTGGTGCGGCAGAGCAGGTGAGTGGTGCGGCAGAGCAGGTGAGTGGTGTAGCAGAGCAGGTGAGTGGTGCGGCAGAGCAGGTGAGTGGTGCGGCAGAGCAGGTGAGTGGTGCGGCAGAGCAGGTGAGTGGTGCGGCAGAGCAGGTGAGTGGTGCGGCAGAGCAGGTGAGTGGTGCGGCAGAGCAGGTGAGTGGTGCGGCAGAGCAGGTGAGTGGTGCGGCAGAGCAGGTGAGTGGTGCAGCAGAGCAGGTGAGTGGTGGAGCAGAGCAGGTGAGTGGTGCGGCAGAGCAGGTGAGTGGTGCAGCAGAGCAGTTGAGTGGTGCGGCAGAGCAGGTGAGTGGTGCAGCAGAGCAGGTGAGTGGTGCGGCAGAGCAGGTGAGTGGTGCAGCAGAGCAGGTGAGTGGTGCAGCAGAGCAGGTGAGTGGTGCAGCAGAGCAGGTGAGTGGTGCAGCAGAGCAGGTGAGTGATGCAGCAGAGCAGGTGAGTGGTGCAGCAGAGCAGGTGAGTGGTGCAGCAGAGCAGGTGAGTGGTGCGGGCAGAGCAGGTGAGTGGTGCAGCAGAGCAGGTGAGTGGTGCAGCAGAGCAGGTGAGTGGTGCAGCAGAGCAGGTGAGTGGTGCAGCAGAGCAGGTGAGTGGTGCAGCAGAGCAGGTGAGTGGTGCAGCAGAGCAGGTGAGTGGTGCAGCAGAGCAGGTGAGTGGTGCAGCAGAGCAGGTGAGTGGTGCAGGCAGAGCAGGTGAGTGGTGCAGCAGAGCAGGTGAGTGGTGCGGCAGAGCAGGTGAGTGGTGCAGCAGAGCAGGTGAGTGGTGCGGCAGAGCAGGTGAGTGGTGCGGCAGAGCAGGTGAGTGGTGCGGCAGAGCAGGTGAGTGGTGCGGCAGAGCAGGTTAGTGGTGCGGCAGAGCAGGTGAGTGGTGCAGGCAGAGCAGGTGAGTGGTGCGGCAGAGCAGGTGAGTGGTGCGGCAGAGCAGGTGAGTGGTGCTGCAGAGCAGGTGAGTGGTGCGGCAGAGCAGGTGAGTGGTGCGGCAGAGCAGGTGAGTGGTGCGGCAGAGCAGGTGAGTGGTGCGGCAGAGCAGGTGAGTGGTGCGGCAGAGCAGGTGAGTGGTGCGGCAGAGCAGGTGAGTGGTGCGGCAGAGCAGGTGAGTGGTGCGGCAGAGCAGGTGAGTGGTGCGGCCAGAGCAGGTGAGTGGTGCAGGCAGAGCAGGTGAGTGGTGCGGCAGAGCAGGTGAGTGGTGCGGCAGAGCAGGTGAGTGGTGCGGCAGAGCAGGTGAGTGGTGCGGCAGAGCAGGTGAGTGGTGCGGCAGAGCAGGTGAGTGGTGCGGCAGAGCAGGTGAGTGGTGCGGCAGAGCAGGTGAGTGGTGCGGCAGAGCAGGTGAGTGGTGCGGCAGAGCAGGTGAGTGGTGCGGCAGAGCAGGTGAGTGGTGCGGCAGAGCAGGTGAGTGGTGCGGCAGAGCAGGTGAGTGGTGCGGCAGAGCAGGTGAGTGGTGCGGCAGAGCAGGTGAGTGGTGCGGCAGAGCAGGTGAGTGGTGCGGCAGAGCAGGTGAGTGGTGCGGCAGAGCAGGTGAGTGGTGCGGCAGAGCAGGTGAGTGGTGCGGCAGAGCAGGTGAGTGGTGCGGCAGAGCAGGTGAGTGGTGCGGCAGAGCAGGTGAGTGGTGCGGCAGAGCAGGTGAGTGGTGCGGCAGAGCAGGTGAGTGGTGCGGCAGAGCAGGTGAGTGGTGCGGCAGAGCAGGTGAGTGGTGCGGCAGAGCAGGTGAGTGGTGCGGCAGAGCAGGTGAGTGGTGCAGGCAGAGCAGGTGAGTGGTGCAGCAGAGCAGGTGAGTGGTGCAGCAGAGCAGGTGAGTGGTGCAGCAGAGCAGGTGAGTGGTGCGGCAGAGCAGGTGAGTGGTGCAGCAGAGCAGGTGAGTGGTGCGGCAGAGCAGGTGAGTGGTGCAGCAGAGCAGGTGAGTGGTGCCGAGCAGGCAGGTGAGTGGTGCAGCAGAGCAGGTGAGTGGTGCAGCAGAGCAGGTGAGTGGTGCAGCAGAGTAGGTGAGTGATGCAGCAGAGCAGGTGAGTGGTGCAGCAGAGCAGGTGAGTGGTGCAGCAGAGCAGGTGAGTGGTGCGGCAGAGCAGGTGAGTGGTGCAGCAGAGCAGGTGAGTGGTGCAGCAGAGCAGGTGAGTGGTGCAGCAGAGCAGGTGAGTGGTGCAGCAGAGCAGGTGAGTGGTGCAGCAGAGCAGGCGAGTGGTGCAGCAGAGCAGGTGAGTGGTGCAGCAGAGCAGGTGAGTGGTGCAGCAGAGCAGGTGAGTGGTGCAGCAGAGCAGGTGAGTGGTGCAGCAGAGCAGGTGAGTGGTGCAGCAGAGCAGGTGAGTGGTGCAGCAGAGCAGGTGAGTGGTGCAGCAGAGCAGGTGAGTGGTGCAGCAGAGCAGGTGAGTGGTGCAGCAGAGCAGGTGAGTGGTGCAGGAGAGCAGGTGAGTGGTGCAGCAGAGCAGGTGAGTGGTGCAGCAGAGCAGGTGAGTGGTGCGGCAGAGCAGGTGAGTGGTGCAGCAGAGCAGGTGAGTGGTGCAGCAGAGCAGGTGAGTGGTGCGGCAGAGCAGGTGAGTGGTGCAGCAGAGCAGGTGAGTGGTGCAGCAGAGCAGGTGAGTGGTGCGGCAGAGCAGGTGAGTGGTGCGGCAGAGCAGGTGAGTGGTGCGGCAGAGCAGGTGAGTGGTGCGGCAGAGCAGGTGAGTGGTGCGGCAGAGCAGGTGAGTGGTGCGGCAGAGCAGGTGAGTGGTGCGGCAGAGCAGGTGAGTGGTGCGGCAGAGCAGGTGAGTGGTGCTGGCAGAGCAGGTGAGTGGTGTGGCAGAGCAGGTGAGTGGTGCGGCAGAGCAGGTGAGTGGTGCGGCAGAGCAGGTGAGTGGTGCGGCAGAGCAGGTGAGTGGTGCGGCAGAGCAGGTGAGTGGTGCGGCAGAGCATGTGAGTGGTGCGGCAGAGCAGGTGAGTGGTGCGGCAGAGCAGGTGAGTGGTGCGGCAGAGCAGGTGAGTGGTGCGGCAGAGCAGGTGAGTGGTGCGGCAGAGCAGGTGAGTGGTGCGGCAGAGCAGGTGAGTGGTGCGGCAGAGCAGGTGAGTGGTGCGGCAGAGCAGGTGAGTGGTGCGGCAAAGCAGGTGAGTGGTGCGGCAGAGCAGGTGAGTGGTGCGGCAGAGCAGGTGCAGAGCAGGTGAGTGGTGCGGCAGAGCAGGTGAGTGGTGCGGCAGAGCAGGTGAGTGGTGCGGCAGAGCAGGTGAGTGGTGCGGCAGAGCAGGTGAGTGGTGCAACAGAGCAGGTGAGTGGTGCGGCAGAGCAGGTGAGTGGTGCGGCAGAGCAGGTGAGTGGTGCGGCAGAGCAGGTGAGTGGTGCAGCAGAGCAGGTGAGTGGTGCGGCAGAGCAGGTGAGTGGTGCGGCAGAGCAGGTGAGTGGTGCGGCAGAGCAGGTGAGTGGTGCGGCAGAGCAGGTGAGTGGTGCGGCAGAGCAGGTGAGTGGTGCGGCAGAGCAGGTGAGTGGTGCAGCAGAGCAGGTGACTGGTGCGGCAGAGCAGGTGAGTGGTGCGGCAGAGCAGGTGAGTGGTGCGGCAGAGCAGGTGAGTGGTGCAGCAGAGCAGGTGAGTGGTGCGGCAGAGCAGGTGAGTGGTGCGGCAGAGCAGGTGAGTGGTGCGGCAGAGCAGGTGAGTGGTGGCGGCAGAGCAGGTGAGTGGTGCAGCAGAGCAGGTGAGTGGTGCAGCAGAGCAGGTGAGTGATGCAGCAGAGCAGGTGAGTGGTGCAGCAGAGCAGGTGAGTGGTGCAGCAGAGCAGGTGAGTGGTGCAGGCAGAGCAGGTGAGTGGTGCAGCAGAGCAGGTGAGTGGTGCGGCAGAGCAGGTGAGTGGTGCGGCAGAGCAGGTGAGTGGTGCGGCAGAGCAGGTGAGTGGTGCGGCAGAGCAGGTGAGTGGTGCGGCAGAGCAGGTGAGTGGTGCGGCAGAGCAGGTGAGTGGTGCGGCAGAGCAGGTGAGTGGTGCGGCAGAGCAGGTGAGTGGTGCGGCAGAGCAGGTGAGTGGTGCGGCAGAGCAGGTGAGTGGTGCGGCAGAGCAGGTGAGTGGTGTCAGGCAGAGCAGGTGAGTGGTGCGGCAGAGCAGGTGAGTGGTGCGGCAGAGCAGGTGAGTGGTGCGGCAGAGCAGGTGAGTGGTGCGGCAGAGCAGGTGAGTGCAGAGCCGGTGAGTGGTGCGGCAGAGCAGGTGAGTGGTGCGGCAGAGCAGGTGAGTGGAGCGGCAGAGCAGGTAAGTGGTGCAGAGCAGGTGAGTGGTGCGGCAGAGCAGGTGAGTGGTGCGGCAGAGCAGGTGAGTGGTGCGGCAGAGCAGGTGAGTGGTGCGGCAGAGCAGGTGAGTGGTGCGGCAGAGCAGGTGAGTGGTGCGGCAGAGCAGGTGAGTGGTGCAGCAGAGCAGGTGAGTGGTGCGGCAGAGCAGGTGAGTGGTGCGGCAGAGCAGGTGAGTGGTGCGGCAGAGCAGGTGAGTGGTGCGGCAGAGCAGGTGAGTGGTGCGGCAGAGCAGGTGAGTGGTGCGGCAGAGCAGGTGAGTGGTGCGGCCAGAGCAGGTGAGTGGTGCGGCAGAGCAGGTGAGTGGTGCGGCAGAGCAGGTGAGTGGTGCGGCAGAGCAGGTGAGTGGTGCGGCAGAGCAGGTGAGTGGTGTAGCAGAGCAGGTGAGTGGTGCGGCAGAGCAGGTGAGTGGTGCGGCAGAGCAGGTGAGTGGTGCAGCAGAGCAGGTGAGTGGTGCGGCAGAGCAGGTGAGTGGTGCGGCAGAGCAGGTGAGTGGTGCGGCAGAGCAGGTGAGTGGTGTAGCAGAGCAGGTGAGTGGTGCGGCAGAGCAGGTGAGTGGTGCGGCAGAGCAGGTGAGTGGTGCAGCAGAGCAGGTGAGTGGTGCGGCAGAGCAGGTGAGTGGTGCGGCAGAGCAGGTGAGTGGTGCGGCAGAGCAGGTGAGTGGTGTATTAGAGCAGGTGAGTGGTGTAGCAGAGCAGGTGAGTGGTGCGGCAGAGCAGGTGAGTGGTGCGGCAGAGCAGGTGAGTGGTGCGGCAGAGCAGGTGAGTGGTGCGGCAGAGCAGGTGAGTGGTGCGGCAGAGCAGGTGAGTGGTGCGGCAGAGCAGGTGAGTGGTGCGGCAGAGCAGGTGAGTGGTGCAGGCAGAGCAGGTGAGTGGTGCGGCAGAGCAGGTGAGTGGTGCGGCAGAGCAGGTGAGTGGTGCGGCAGAGCAGGTGAGTGGTGCGGCAGAGCAGGTGAGTGGTGCGGCAGAGCAGGTGAGTGGTGCGGCAGAGCAGGTGAGTGGTGCGGCAGAGCAGGTGAGTGGTGCGGCAGAGCAGGTGAGTGGTGCGGCAGAGCAGGTGAGTGGTGCGGCAGAGCAGGTGAGTGGAGCGGCAGAGCAGGTAAGTGGTGCAGAGCAGGTGAGTGGTGCGGCAGAGCAGGTGAGTGGTGCGGCAGAGCAGGTGAGTGGTGCGGCAGAGCAGGTGAGTGGTGCGGCAGAGCAGGTGAGTGGTGCGGCAGAGCAGGTGAGTGGTGCAGCAGAGCAGGTGAGTGGTGCGGCAGAGCAGGTGAGTGGTGCGGCAGAGCAGGTGAGTGGTGCTGCAGAGCAGGTGAGTGGTGCAGCAGAGCAGGTGAGTGGTGCGGTGCGGCAGAGCAGGTGAGTGGTGCAGCAGAGCAGGTGAGTGGTGCAGCAGAGCAGGTGAGTGGTGCGGCAGAGCAGGTGAGTGGTGCAGCAGAGCAGGTGAGTGGTGCGGCAGAGCAGGTGAGTGGTGCAGCAGAGCAGGTGAGTGGTGCGGCAGAGCAGGTGAGTGGTGCGGCAGAGCAGGTGAGTGGTGCGGCAGAGCAGGTGAGTGGTGCGGCAGAGCAGGTGAGTGGTGCGGCAGAGCAGGTGAGTGGTGCGGCAGAGCAGGTGAGTGGTGCGGCAGAGCAGGTGAGTGGTGCGGCAGAGCAGGTGAGTGGTGCGGCAGAGCAGGTGAGTGGTGCGGCAGAGCAGGTGAGTGGTGCAGCAGAGCGGGTGAGTGGTGCGGCAGAGCGGGTGAGTGGTGCGGCAGAGCGGGTGAGTGGTGCGGCAGAGCAGGTGAGTGGTGCAGCAGAGCAGGTGAGTGGTGCGGCAGAGCAGGTGAGTGGTGCGGCAGAGCAGGTGAGTGGTGCGGCAGAGCGGGTGAGTGGTGCGGCAGAGCGGGTGAGTGGTGCGGCAGAGCGGGTGAGTGGTGCGGCAGAGCAGGTGAGTGGTGTAGCAGAGCAGGTGAGTGGTGCGGCAGAGCGGGTGAGTGGTGTAGCAGAGCAGGTGAGTGGTGCGGCAGAGCAGGTGAGTGGTGCGGCAGAGCAGGTGAGTGGTGCGGCAGAGCAGGTGAGTGGTGCGGCAGAGCAGGTGAGTGGTGCGGCAGAGCAGGTGAGTGGTGCGGCAGAGCAGGTGAGTGGTGCGGCAGAGCAGGTGAGTGGTGCGGCAGAGCAGGTGAGTGGAGCGGCAGAGCAGGTGAGTGGTGTAGCAGAGCAGGTGAGTGGAGCGGCAGAGCAGGTGAGTGGAGCGGCAGAGCAGGTGAGTGGTGCGGCAGAGCAGGTGAGTGGTGCGGCAGAGCAGGTGAGTGGTGCGGCAGAGCAGGTGAGTGGTGCGGCAGAGCGGGTGAGTGGTGCGGCAGAGCAGGTGAGTGGTGCGGCAGAGCGGGTGAGTGGTGCGGCAGAGCAGGTGAGTGGTGCGGCAGAGCAGGTGAGTGGTGCGGCAGAGCAGGTGAGTGGTGCGGCAGAGCAGGTGAGTGGTGCGGCAGAGCAGGTGAGTGGTGCGGCAGAGCGGGTGAGTGGTGCGGCAGAGCGGGTGAGTGGTGCAGCAGAGCGGGTGAGTGGTGTAGCAGAGCGGGTGAGTGGTGCGGCAGAGCGGGTGAGTGGTGCGGCAGAGCGGGTGAGTGGTGCGGCAGAGCGGGTGAGTGGTGCGGCAGAGCAGGTGAGTGGTGCGGCAGAGCGGGTGAGTGGTGCGGCAGAGCGGGTGAGTGGTGCGGCAGAGCGGGTGAGTGGTGCGGCAGAGCGGGTGAGTGGTGCGGCAGAGCGGGTGAGTGGTGCGGCAGAGCGGGTGAGTGGTGCGGCAGAGCGGGTGAGTGGTGTAGCAGAGCGGGTGAGTGGTGCGGCAGAGCGGGTGAGTGGTGTAGCAGAGCGGGTGAGTGGTGCGGCAGAGCGGGTGAGTGGTGCGGCAGAGCGGGTGAGTGGTGCGGCAGAGCGGGTGAGTGGTGCGGCAGAGCAGGTGAGTGGTGCGGCAGAGCGGGTGAGTGGTGCGGCAGAGCGGGTGAGTGGTGTAGCAGAGCGGGTGAGTGGTGCGGCAGAGCGGGTGAGTGGTGCGGCAGAGCAGGTGAGTGGTGCGGCAGAGCGGGTGAGTGGTGCGGCAGAGCGGGTGAGTGGTGCGGCAGAGCGGGTGAGTGGTGCGGCAGAGCGGGTGAGTGGTGCGGCAGAGCAGGTGAGTGGTGCGGCAGAGCGGGTGAGTGGTGCGGCAGAGCGGGTGAGTGGTGCGGCAGAGCGGGTGAGTGGTGCGGCAGAGCGGGTGAGTGGTGCGGCAGAGCGGGTGAGTGGTGCATAAGAGCGGGTGAGTGGTGCGGCAGAGCGGGTGAGTGGTGCGGCAGAGCGGGTGAGTGGTGCGGCAGAGCAGGTGAGTGGTGCGGCAGAGCGGGTGAGTGGTGCGGCAGAGCAGGTGAGTGGTGCGGCAGAGCGGGTGAGTGGTGCATAAGAGCAGGTGAGTGGTGCGGCAGAGCGGGTGAGTGGTGCGGCAGAGCAGGTGAGTGGTGCAGCAGAGCGGGTGAGTGGTGCAGCAGAGCAGGTGAGTGGTGCAGCAGAGCAGGTGAGTGGTGCGACAGAGCAGGTGAGTGGTGCAGCAGAGCAGGTGAGTGGTGCGACAGAGCAGGTGAGTGGTGCGACAGAGCAGGTGAGTGGTGCAGCAGAGCAGGTGAGTGGTGCAGCAGAGCAGGTGAGTGGTGCAGCAGAGCAGGTGAGTGGTGCGGCAGAGCAGGTGAGTGGTGCAGCAGAGCAGGTGAGTGGTGCATAAGAGCAGGTGAGTGGTGCAGCAGAGCAGGTGAGTGGTGCAGCAGAGCAGGTGAGTGGTGCAGCAGAGCAGGTGAGTGGTGCATAAGAGCAGGTGAGTGGTGCAGCAGAGCAGGTGAGTGGTGCAGCAGAGCAGGTGAGTGGTGCAGCAGAGCAGGGCACGGGGTGTGTGGGTGCTGGACTCGCTGCTGATAGCCTGGTGCTGGTGGTGGGGCGTGACGCCAGTAGCCCTGCTGTAGAGCACATGGGTGAGGTGACAGGGCATGGGGCGTGCCAGTGTGGTGGTCGAGGTGTGCCAGTAAAGAAAAATCTTCTACACCAACGAAGTAACCCAACGAAGGTGTAGACGACAAGCACGTCCGGAAAAAACCAGTCAAGATGGCTGAGGCTTACAACAAGAAGGGATGCGACGACGAGTATGATATGAAAGAAGAATGCCCCAGAGCAGAAAGAAAACACCTTTAGATAAGATTTGAATGGAAACGGAGCCTTGAGAGGTGGATAAAACAAAAGTACCAGGCGGGCATTGAACCCCGCTGATCATCTATGACTGAATTTGTGCTACAGGTCCTGAGAGAAATTCGTTTTATCAGCATCATGTGTCGATTGTAAAAATCAGCCATTGAGCGTTTTTCTCGTTTGATCAGTAGCCACGGCCATACAATCGCACATGGGTCGCGGAAAGCGCGAGGCGGAGGGCAATCGGAGCGGTAATGGAGGTCGGGGGAAATCGAAGCGGCACAAGTCGCGATACCTGAACGCTGTGAGCCTTTAAACTTATGTCGCGACGCATTAGTCAACATAAACCGCCGGCAGGCGAGTACCAATGTTTTTCTTGGCTGACAGACGAATAACGACGATAATCAGCGACAATTCTGCAGGCGCGTTCAGTCGCGTTTCGGTCGCGAGTCGCGGCAGCATCCGTTGCGCGTCGCCGCTGCTATGATCTTGGCGGCGTCGCCGCTGTGATCTCCGCGGCGGCGTGCGCTCACCAGCCCGATCCGCTCCACTTCCCGCCCTTCCTCTTCAACCCCTTCCCCCCCTTTCCTTTCGTGCCCTCTCCTCCCGCTCGCGCACACACCTCCGTCTTCCCTCCCCCCTTCTCTTCTCCTCCTCCCATCGTGTGCTCCCACGGCGCCGCCTCTCCCCTCTGGTCCTGAGATCGCCTTGATCACTTAGGTTTACACAGAGCAGATTTTTCCGCTGTCGCCTCTCCCCTCTGGTCCTGATATCGCTTTGAGCACTTGGTCTTACACAGAGCGGATTTTCCCGCCGTCGCCTCTCTCCTCTGGTCCTCACCCGTCCGGCCCGTGTCGCCCGCTGTCCCCCTTCCCCTCCCCCCACCCCTGCTGTCCCCCTTCCCCTCCCCCCACCCCCGCCGTCTCTCTTCCCTCCCACATCCCGGCCCACGAATCTCCGTTGCCATGCAACCAAAACCCGAAACTCTTGGTTGTTGCTCGCTCTCTCCCATGCACCCAAAACCCGAAACCCTTTGTTGTTGCTCGCTCTCTCCCATGCACCCAAAACCCCAACCTCGATCTCCTCTTTCGAAGTGGCGGCGGGCAGCAGCAGGCAGGGAGCGAGAGTGCAGGTGAAGGATCGATTGTTTCTTCCTTTGCTCCTTCACCCTAAACCCTATGATCCAGAATGGGGGGAAGGCGGCGCCCAGAATGTATGGCAGCAAGGGGGCTGGCAGGGGGAGGGATTGGAGGTGGTTTGCAACCGTTTCTTACTTCTGCTCCCCCCCCTTCTGCTCCTCTCCTCCTCTCCCTTCTGTGCCCCCACCTGCTGTTCCTCCTCACCCTTCTCCCCTCCCCCATTTCTCCTCCTCCCCCTTCTCCTCCTCCCCATTCTTCTCCTCCCCCCTCTGCTCCTCCGTCTTCTGCTCCTCCCCCCTCTGCTCCTTCTGCTCCGCCCCTCCCCCTCGTGCCCCTCCCCCTTCTGCTCCTCCCTCTCGTGCGCCTCAGAGTGGAGGGGGAGCGGGCCCCATCGCGAATGGCAACAGGGGGTGGCTGGTGTGGAGTGTGACCAGCAGGGAGAGAGAGTGCGGGCTTGTTGTTGTTGGAGTCGAAACAAAGTAAATTGTTCCTTTGATCCTCCTCCTTCCCTCTTCGGCGCCTCCCTCTCGTGCGCCTCAGAGTGGAGGGGGAGCGGGCCCTATCGCGAATGGCAGCAGGGGGTGGCTGGTGTCGAGTGTGACCGGCAGGGAGAGAGAGTGCGGGCGGGAGATTGTGAACGTGCTCGATGAGGTGAGGCACGAGCACACAGTGAGGGAGAGGAGGGGTGGGGGGGGTGGTAAGAGGTGATCAGGAGATCAGCTTGTGAGGTGACATGCACAGGGGATCAGCTTGATGAGGTGAGGTGGCAAGGAGGTGAGTGGGGCGCACAGGCAAACGATAGAACCTGGAGGGTAGGTAGATAGATGACTGGGCAAGCACTGGGGAAAGTGGTTGCGGAGGGCCTATCTGACTGAGCTGTTTTTGCTTTTCTTCCTTCCATCTCCCCTGCTTGCCCCACACGCCGTTGTGCGGCGGCAAGCTGGTGCCCGTGAAGGCGCGGGCTGAGGGGGAGGCAAGCACTGGGGAAGGTGGCTGGGGAGGGCTTATCTGACTGAGCTGATGTTGCTTTCTCCTCTGTTCGCCCCACACACAGTGGTGTGACAAGCTGGAGGCAGCAAGGCGCAGAGGAACGGGTAGGGTGAGGCAAGCACTGGGGAAGGTGGCTGGGGAGGGCTTTTCTAACTGAGCTGATGTTGTTCCTACTCCTTCCATCTCCACTGCTTGCCCCACACACCGTTGAGCGACAATCTGGTGCCCATGAAGGTGCGGGCTGAGGGGGAGGCAAGCACTGGGGAAGGTGGCTGGGGAGGGCTTATCTGACTGAGATGATGTTGCTTTATCCCTGTTTGCCCCACACACAGTGGTGTGACAAGCTGGAGGCTGGCAAGGCGCAGGGGGAGGGGGAGGGGGAGGCACGGACTGGGGAAGGTGCATCTGCAGGGAAGGCGAAGGGGGGTTCGTCCATCGATGCGCTGCTGGCGAATGAAGTGGCAGCACTCAAGAAACAGGTGCGTGCGTGTGGAGAGGGGGTTGAGGAAACAGGTGTGTGTGTTTTGCAGCGGCTCACAGGTGCGTGGGATGGGTAGGTGGGTGCCTTTTCCCTCCTTTCCCCTTGTTGTTCCTTCACCCTCCCCTTATCTCCCTCCCACTCCCTCCCCTCGTATCCCTCCCTCTCCCTGTGTCCCCCAGGCTCGATTGCAATCGTGACCTCAGGCTACCAGGTGCCCCTGTTTTGAGACGTCTCAGGCTACCAGGTGCCCCTGTTTTGAGACGTCTCAGGCTACCAGGTGCCCCTGTTTTGAGACGTCTCAGGCTACCAGGTGCCCCTGTTTTGAGACGTCTCAGGCTACCAGGTGCCCCTGTTTTGTTCCCCTTGTGCATCCTCGCCTCCTTGTTCCCTCCTTTCTCTTCTCCCTCCCTTCCTTGTGCATGGCCCTCAGCCTCGGTTCATGAGTGTGTAGTCTGGGTGCAAGGCGCTGCTGTTCGCATAAATGCCCAGCACAAACACCCATCACTTCCCTCTCTCGCAATCCTCTTTTCCCTCCCTCTTCCTCCCCTTGCCCCTCGTCTTGTCCCTCCCCTTGTCCTGAACGCTCTCACCTGGTGACTTTTGAGTCGACTCAAAAGTCACCTGACTGAACGCTCTCACCTGGTCTCACTTCGGGGTGTGGAGTCTCGCTGGCTGCAAGGCGCTGCTGTTTGGACTCTTGCTGGCTGCAAGGCGCCGCTGTTTGCGAGAATGCTAAGTGGAAACCCTTATCGCTCCTCCTCTCTCTCCCATCGTCTTTCTCCCTCCCCTTGCCCCTACCGTTTGCCCTCCCCTCGCCCCTCCTGTTCGCCCGCCCCTTGACATCCCTCAGCCTCGGTTTGTGAGTGTGGAGTCTGGGTGCAAGGCACTGCTGTTTGAGAAAAAAACGTTTTTTTTTTTTCCTTTGTCCCTCGCCTTGTCCCTCCCCTTCCCTCTCAGCCTCGGTTTGTGAGTGTGGAGTCTAGGTGCAAGGCGCCGCTGTTTCTGAGGATCCATCATCACCCCTCCCTCTCCCTCTCACTCCCCTTTCTCTGCTCGTCTTTCTCCCTCCCCTTGCCCCTGCTGTTCGCCCTCCCCTCGACATCCCACAGCCTTGGTTCGCGAGTGTGGACTCTGGGTGCAAGGCGCTGCTGTTCGTGAGAATGCTCAGTGCAATTTCCAATCACGTCTCCTCTCCCTCCGCTCGTCTTTCTCCCTCCACTCGTCTTTCTCCCTCCCCTTGCCCCTACCATTCGCCCGCCCCTTGACGTCCCTCAGCCTCGGTTCGTGAGTGTGGAGTCTGGGTGCAAGGCACTGCTGTTCGTGAGGATTAGAGAGGATGCCAGGAAGGGGGGGAAGGGAGAGAAGGGAGGAAAGCAGTTGGAGGAGGGAGAGGAGAAGGAGGAGGAGGGTGAGAAGGAGGAGGTGGGGAAGACGGAGGAAGGGGAAAAGGAGGAGGAGAAGGGTGAAGGAGACAAGGAGGGGAAGGAGGGGGATAAGGCCGGGGAAAAGGAGCAGGAGAAAGAGCAGGAGGAAGAGGTTACAGGAGGAGGAGAGAAGGAACCGGAGAAGGAGGGACAGGGAGGGGAGGGGGAGAAAGGGGAGGCAGGGGGAGAGCAGGGAAGGGTGTCGCCGTGTGAGTTGGCAGAGGCGGTGCTGCGGCATGCCAAGGCCACCCAGCAGTCAGCCACTCGGTGGGTGTGGGGTAGTGGGTGTGGGGCAGTGGGTGTGGGGCAGTGGGTGTGGGGCAGTGGGTGTGGGGCAGTGGGTGTGGGGCAGTGGGTGTGGGGCAGTGGGTGTGGGGCAGTGGGTGTGGGGCAGTGGGTGTGGGGCAGTGGGTGTGAGGCAGTGGGTGTGGGGCAGTGGGTGTGGGGCAGTGGGTGTGGGGCAGTGGGAGTGAGGCAGTGGGTGTGGGGCAGTGGGTGTGGGGCAGTGGGTGTGGGGCAGTGGGTGTGAGGCAGTGGGTGTGGGGCAGTGGGTGTGGGGCAGTGGGTGTGGGGCAGTGGGTGTGAGGCAGTGGGTGTGGGGCAGTGGGTGTGGGGCAGTGGGTGTGGGGCAGTGGGTGTGAGGCAGTGGGTGTGGGGCAGTGGGTGTGGGGCAGTGGGTGTGGGGCAGTGGGTGTGAGGCAGTGGGTGTGGGGCAGTGGGTGTGGGGCAGTGGGTGTGGGGCAGTGGGTGTGGGGCAGTGGGTGTGGGGCAGTGGGTGTGGGCAGTGGGTGTGAGGAAAGCACGTCTCATCACTTCACCCCCCTGCCCTTGTCACTTCACCCCCCTGCCCTTGTCACTTCACCCCCCTGCCCTTGTCACTTCACCCCCCTGCCCTTGTCACTTCACCCCCCTGCCCTTGTCACTTCACCCCCCTGCCCTTGTCACTTCACCCCCCTGCCCTTGTCACTTCACCCCCCTGCCCTTGTCACTTCACCCCCCTGTGCTGGTCACTTATCCTGCCTACCTGTAGTGAACTTGTGCCAGTTTTCTTCTTTCTCCCCCTCTTTGATTCAATTCTCACTCTCCCTTCAGTTTCTGTCACTCATTATCCCCTACGTTTGCACCTGCCCTGCCCACCCCTACATACACCACCCCTTACATACACTGCCCTGGCTCCCACTCTGGTCAACATCTTGACATACGTATTTCAGGAGGACGGCCCCGGACCACCTGGATCATCTGGATCACATTCCTTGCTACGCTTCTGCTTTGCAGTGCCCAAGATACCCGAGTACTTCACTGTATGGCACTCCTTCTCACACTCTCCTTCTCACACCCTCCTTCTCTCACTCTCCTTCTCACACTCTCCTTCTGTGTGCAAATCAAAACAAGCAGCGCATATCGTCTCTCTCATCCCCCCTTGCTCTCCCTTCTGCTCTCCTCTCCCTTCCCCCCTTACTCCCCTCCCCCTCCTCAGGCGGCAAGGCGACAACATGAGCGTAATCGGAAAGGTGATGGCAGAAAGCTTGCTTGTGATTGGTTAATAAGCAGAAATGGGGTACAAGAGAGGGGAAGAAAACCCCCCTAAAATCCTGAAAAAACCCCCCCACAGCCCCCCCAAGGCCCCCCTAAGGCCCCCCTACCCCCCAATTCTCCTCACAGCCCCTCACAGCCCCCCTCGAACCGCCCTGGACATCCCTGGGCATGGCCCATGCATATCTGCTCCCTGTCATATCACATTCCTGCTTCTGCTTCTACTTTGTGCTTCCTATCTATCATATCCCTCCCGGGCATGGCATGGCATGGCATGGCATGGCATGGCATGGCATGGCATGGCATGGCCAACCAGGGAGGGGCGCACAGCACAGAGAGCCAGGAGCTCATCCACCACTCCCTCTTCTGTTCTGCTTCTGCTCCCCACTCCCCTCCCTTTTCCCTCGCCCCTCCCCCCTTTCTCTGCCCGCCTGCGTATATAATAACAAGCACATACATTCATATTCGCTAGGTCATCAAATCTATAAGTCATCTATCACTCTACGCGTCGTAGCAAATAGCCTCATGTTGTCGAAAGGAGAAAATGGCACATGCGCTCCCTCCTTGTGCGTCTGTTTCTCTCTCTTCTTCTCCCTCATGTCATGCCCTGCGCATGGCTGAACACAAGCAGGTGGCAACGCATCTACTCCCTGTTTCCGTTTCTGCCACTCTTTCATATCCCAAACCTGGCCCAAACCAAACCTGCACTCCCCCCCTCCCCCTGCATATATACTAACAAGCACATACATTTATGTTCCTAACGTAATCAGATTCATCAATCCCTACCACTCTACACATTGCAAGCCAAGTGTCTTCGTCTTGGCGACAGGAGGGAAGCTGGCACCTGCGCAAGGGGAGGGGGGGAGTTGGGGTTGGGGAGAGGGGAAGCGGAGCAAGTGAGCGGGGGGAGCAGGGCAAGTGAGGGGATGGCAGGAGGTGTGAGGGCATGGTGGGATGGCAGGTGTGAGGGATATGGCAAGGTGTGCAGTGCATGCTCTGGGGCGACTCACAACGCACCTGATGCTGGTTTGGTGGGCCATGCGGCATGGCATGGCGCTGCGCTCCCTCCCCCTGCTTCTGTTTCTCTCCCTTGTTCTCTCTCATGTCCCGCGCATGGATGATGAGGGACGGCCACACAAGCAGCTGGCAACGCATCTGCTCCCTGTGCAAAGTATCTTCATCTTGGCGACAGGAGAAACTGGCACCTGCGCAAGGGGAGGGGAGGAGTTGGGGTGGGGGAGCAGAGCAAGTGAGCGGGGGGAGCAGGGCAAGTGAGCGGGGGGAGCACCCTAAACCCCCTTACCCCCTTACCTGGCAGGAAATGAAAGTCACCATGCAGGGAATGCAAATCCACCTGCCAGGGCATGAACAGGCACCATGCAGGGCATGAGAAGGCACCGTGCAACACGCGAAGGCACCTTGCAGGGCATGAGAAGGCACCTGGAAGAAGGGGGAAAGTGGGGAAAGAGGGGAGGGGGTGGGTGAGACAGGCTCAAATGGGCAGGCGCTGCACTGGCAGCTGGCAGAAAGGGGAGGGGAGAGGGTGGCTTGGACGTCTCACAGTTCCCCATGCCCCCTTACACCCCCCCCTTGAGCAAAGAATGCACACAGGAACAACAAACAAGCAAGCAAAACAAACTAAAACAAACAAACAAACAAACAAACAAACAAACAGGAAATTTTGGGATGGAAAGAGGGGACGGGGTGAGTGAGACCTCTTCAATCAACATGCGCTGCACTGGCACCTGCTGGAAACGGGAGGACAGAGGGGAGGTGTTGAGTGTGACACCTCAAAACATTATGCCTTGCACTGGCACCTGCTGGAAAGGGGAGGAAAATGGCATCATGCAAGGAATGAGAAGGCATCATGCAGGGAACGGCAAGGCACCTTGAGGGAATGAGAAGGCACATGATTTTTATGTGCCCTAGTACATTGTTTTGCTTTTGTGTTCATACATTCATGCATCGTTCTGGTTCGCTCTTACCACGTGGGCGTGCGCGTCAGCCTGCCCCACCCCGTGCTCCACTGTCACGCCCCGCTGGCAACTGCTGAAACACGGGGAGGGAGGGAGGGAGGGAGGGAGGGAGGGAGGAGAGGGGAGGGGAGGGGAGATGAGGCATTGGTCAAATGACTCAAAACAGAGGGGAGAGAGGAGGGGATTGGTCAAATGACTCAAAACAAAGAGGAGAGAGGGGGGAATTGGTTAAATGACTCAAAACAAATAGGAGAGAGGAGGGGATTGGTCAAATTACTCAAAACTGAGGGGAGAGAGGAGGGGATTGGTCAAATGAGTCAAAACAAAGAGGAGAGAGGAGGGGATAGGTAAAATGACTCAAAACAAAGAGAGAGGAGGGGATTGGTCAAATGACTCAAAACAAATAGGAGAGAGGAGGGGATTGGTCAAATGACTCAAAACAAAGAGGAGAGAGGAGGGGATTGGTCAAATGGCTCAAAACCGAGGGGAGAGAAGAGGGGATTGGTCAAATGACTCAAAACAGTGGGGAGAGAGGAGGGGATTAGTCAAATGATTCAAAACAGAGGGGAGAGAGGAGGGGATTGGTCAAATGACTCAAAACAAATATGAGAGAGGAGGGGATTGGTCAAATGACTCAAAACAAAGAGGAGAGAGGAGGGGATTGGTCAAATTACTCAAAACTGAGGGGACAGAGGAGGGGATTGGTCAAATGAGTCAAAACAAAGAGGAGAGAGGAGGGGATAGGTGAAATGACTCAAAACAAAGAGAGAGGAGGGGATTGGTCCAATGACTCAAAACAAATAGGAGAGAGGAGGGGATTGGTCAAATGACTCAAAACAAAGAGGAGAGAGGAGGGGATTGGTCAAATGGCTCAAAACCGAGGGGAGAGAAGAGGGGATTGGTGAAATGACTCAAAACAGAGGGGAGAGAGGAGGGGATTAGTCAAATGATTCAAAACAGAGGGGAGAGAGGAGGGGATTGGTCAAATGACTCAAAACAAAGAGGAGAGAGGAGGGGATTGGTCAAATGACTCAAAACAGAGAGGAGAGAGGAGGGGATTGGTCAAATGACTCAAAACAGGGGGAAGAGAGGAGGGGATTGGTCAAATGACTCAAAACAAAGAGGAGAGAAGAGGGGATTGGTCAAATTGCTCAAAACAGAGGGGAAGAGAGGAGGGGATTGGTCAAATGACTCAAAACAAAGAGGAGAGAGGAGGGGATTGGTCAAATGACTCAAAACAGAGGGGAGAGAGGAGGGGATTGGTCAAATGACTCAAAACAAAGAGGAGAGAGGAAGGTATTGGTCAAATTACTCAAAACAAAGGGGAGAGAGGAGGGGATTGGTCAAATGGCTCAAAACAGAGGGGAGAGAAGAGGGGATTGGTCAAATGACTCAGAACGGAGGGGAGATAGGAGGGGATTGGTCAAATGATTCAAAACAGAGGGGAGAGAGGAGGGGATTGGTCAAATGACTCAAAACAAAGAGGAGAAAGGAGGGGATTGGTGAAAAGACTCAAAACTGAGGGGAGAGAGGAGGGGATTGGTCAAATGAGTCAAAACAAAGAGGAGAGAGGAGGGGATAGGTGAAATGACTCAAAACAGAGAGAGAGGAGGGGATTGGTCAAATGACTCAAAACAGAGAAGAGAGAGGAGGGGATTGGTCAAATGACTCAAAACAAAGAGGAAAGAGGAGGGGATTGGTCGAATGACTCAAAACAGAGAGGAGAGAGGAGGGGATTGGTGAAATGACTCAAAACTGAGGGGAGAGAGGAGGGGATTGGTCAAATGACTCAAAACAAAGATGAGAGAGAGGAGGGGATTGGTGAAATGACTCGAAACAAAGAGGAGAGAGGAGGGAATTGGTTAAATGACTCAAAACGAATAGGAGAGATGAGGGGATTGGTCAAATGACTCAAAACAGAGGGGAGAGAGTAGGGGATTGGTCAAATGACTCAAAACAGGGGGAAGAGAGGAGGGGATTGGTCAAATGACTCAAAACAAAGAGGAGAGAGGAGGGTATTGGTCAAATGACTCAAAACAGAGGGGAGAGAGTAGGGGATTGGTCAAATGACTCAAAACAGGGGGAAGAGAGGAGGGGATCGGTCAAATGACTCAAAACCAAAAGGAGAGAGGAGGGGATTGGTCAATGACTCAAAACAGAGGGGAGAGAGGAGGGGATTGGTCAAATGGCTCAAAACAAAGAGGAGAGAGGAGGGGATTGGTCAAATGACTCAAAACAAAGGGGACAGAGGAGGGGATTGGTCAAATGACTCACAACGCACCCGGGGCTGGTTTGGTGGGCCATGCGGCATGGCATGGCGCTGCGCTCCCTCCTCCTGCTTCTGTTTCTCTCCCTTGTTCTCTCTCATGTCCCGCGCATGGATGAACAGGGACGGCCACACAAGCAGCTGGCAACGCAGCTGCTCCCTGTGCAAAGTATCTTCATCTTGGCGACAGGAGAAACTGGCACCTGCGCAAGGGGAGGGGAGGAGTTGGGGTGGGGGAGCAGAGCAAGTGAGCGGGGGGAGCAGGGCAAGTGAGCGGGGGGAGCACCCTAAACCCCCTTACCCCCTTACCTGGCAGGAAATGAAAGTCACCATGCAGGGAATGCGAATGCACCTGGCAGGGCATGCCAAGGCACCATGCAGGGCATGAGAATTTACCGGGCAGGGCATGAGAAGGCACCATGCAGGGCATGGGAAGGCACCTGGCAGAAGGGGGGAAGTGGGGAAAGAGGGGAGGGGGTGGGTGAGACATGCTCAAATGGGCAAGCGCTGCACTGGTACCTGGCAGAAAGGGGAGGGGAGAGGGTGGCCTGGATGTCTCAACGTTCCCCAGAGCGCCATGAGCAGCGCCGTCGTTGTCGTTGGCGTGTCAGCGGCATGGCAATCGGCGGCGTGACAGCGGCGTGGCATCGGCGCCCTGAAGCGGAGCTAAACGGAAATCGCCATGTTTGGTGGCAGATTTTGGATGTGGAATGCCGCATTGCTGCTGGCTCCTGGAACGGCAGATGACGAGCTTGTGCTGGCTGCAGCGTGCCTGCCATGACCATGCACACGTCAGCACGAACAAGGACAAGCAGAAATCGGAACAAACGGAGCTAAGAAGAGGGAATCTACGAAGAAAACGAAATTACTGGAAACAAGACTGATAGCGTGAGTAAGAAAGCGGGCTTACGAAATACTAATGCCATGGCCCATGGCGGATGGCGATCCAAAAGAGAGGCTGCGCTCTTGAGTAGAATGGCTTGAGATTGAAACGAGATCTGGAAAAAAAAAAATAGCAAACGAAATCACGAAAAACGAAACTACGATAGCGTGACTGCGACTAAGAAAGCAGGCTTACGAAATGGTGATGCCATGCCCCATGGCGGAGGGCGATCTAGAAGAGAGGCTCGGATGTTGAGTTGAGATAGAGTGGCGGATGATAAGAATCGAGGTCTGAAAAACGGGAGTGGGAGTTAGGTGAGCGATTGTGAGCCCAGCCCACTCACATCACGTTTCGTGCACTTTCTGGCTTGCTTGGTCCCCCTGAACGAACGTGGGTTCGTGGTGCGAAGTGGATGTACTGAAGTAGCGTTCTGCACAGTGCTACGTCGGCAGCGCAGTGACAAAGTCGGAAAGTCGGTTTGGGTGCCCTGCGTATATGCAGTCCGACACTCCGATACAGCGAGCGCGACCCAAAGTGAATGTGCCAGCATTTACAGTGACAAATTCGCAGCGCAAATAGGTTTCGCTCGTCAGCTGTGCCCAAAACGAGAACAGCAAAACAGTATCTTGCAAAACTACAGCTTTCCACATGTCAGTAAACAGAACAGATTTTGCTGATTTACAAGCTACACATGTAAGTTGACAAATATGTTTGTGTAATCTGGAGCTTATGCATGTAGGTCAACAAATCAATGACAAATTAGCTCTGGAATAATGAGCTGAATATTAAGGAACATGCGCATCTGCATGCGTATATGCATGAATACTTGCATGTCTGGTACCTACCTATTTAACCTAGACGCGCGTAGACATACGTATGCATGCGTACGTATGCCTTCATGCACGTAGTGCGTCTACCTACCGTACACACTCGTACGCGACGCATATGTACATAACCGTACATGCACCAACGCGTACGCACTCGTACGACCGACCTTTTTCTTTGCCCACGCAAAGAGAGCCGTTGATATCGTCTCGCCGGGGACAATCGCTCTTGCTCGACTGATCGTCAAGTGTGACCGATTTTCGCCATTCAGCACCGTGGTTACGCCAACAGATTGATTGGTTGGATGCTGACCGGGACAAGCTTCACTTCCACCATTGGGCTGGGATAGAAAGAGAGAGACACGAAGGGCAGCGAGCGACATAGAGGGAGTGATGGAGGTGCAAGGAAGAGAAAGGGTGTTGAGCCTCCGTTGTTAAGGAGGTTTAGGGGGTGCAGAGATGCCCGAGAGCAGGTGAGTGGTGCAGCAGAGCAGGTGAGTGGTGCAGCAGAGCAGGTGAGTGGTGCAGCAGAGCAGGTGAGTGGTGCAGCAGAGCAGGTGAGTGGTGCAGCAGAGCAGGTGAGTGGTGCAGCAGAGCAGGTGAGTGGTGCAGCAGAGCAGGTGAGTGGTGCGGCAGAGCAGGTGAGTGGTGCGGCAGAGCAGGTGAGTGGTGCGGCAGAGCAGGTGAGTGGTGTATTAGAGCAGGTGAGTGGTGTAGCAGAGCAGGTGAGTGGTGCGGCAGAGCAGGTGAGTGGTGCGGCAGAGCAGGTGAGTGGTGCGGCAGAGCAGGTGAGTGGTGCGGCAGAGCAGGTGAGTGGTGCGGCAGAGCAGGTGAGTGGTGCGGCAGAGCAGGTGAGTGGTGTAGCAGAGCAGGTGAGTGGTGCGGCAGAGCAGGTGAGTGGTGCGGCAGAGCAGGTGAGTGGTGCGGCAGAGCAGGTGAGTGGTGCGGCAGAGCAGGTGAGTGGTGCGGCAGAGCAGGTGAGTGGTGCGGCAGAGCAGGTGAGTGGTGCGGCAGAGCAGGTGAGTGGTGCGGCAGAGCAGGTGAGTGGTGCAGCAGAGCAGGTGAGTGGTGGAGCAGAGCAGGTGAGTGGTGCGGCAGAGCAGGTGAGTGGTGCAGCAGAGCAGTTGAGTGGTGCGGCAGAGCAGGTGAGTGGTGCAGCAGAGCAGGTGAGTGGTGCGGCAGAGCAGGTGAGTGGTGCAGCAGAGCAGGTGAGTGGTGCAGCAGAGCAGGTGAGTGGTGCAGCAGAGCAGGTGAGTGGTGCAGCAGAGCAGGTGAGTGATGCAGCAGAGCAGGTGAGTGGTGCAGCAGAGCAGGTGAGTGGTGCAGCAGAGCAGGTGAGTGGTGCGGCAGAGCAGGTGAGTGGTGCAGCAGAGCAGGTGAGTGGTGCAGCAGAGCAGGTGAGTGGTGCAGCAGAGCAGGTGAGTGGTGCAGCAGAGCAGGTGAGTGGTGCAGCAGAGCAGGTGAGTGGTGCAGCAGAGCAGGTGAGTGGTGCAGCAGAGCAGGTGAGTGGTGCAGCAGAGCAGGTGAGTGGTGCAGCAGAGCAGGTGAGTGGTGCGGCAGAGCAGGTGAGTGGTGCAGCAGAGCAGGTGAGTGGTGCGGCACAGCAGGTGAGTGGTGCGGCAGAGCAGGTGAGTGGTGCGGCAGAGCAGGTGAGTGGTGCGGCAGAGCAGGTTAGTGGTGCGGCAGAGCAGGTGAGTGGTGCGGCAGAGCAGGTGAGTGGTGCGGCAGAGCAGGTGAGTGGTGCAGCAGAGCAGGTGAGTGGTGCAGAGCAGGTGAGTGGTGCGGCAGAGCAGGTGAGTGGTGCGGCAGAGCAGGTGAGTGGTGCGGCAGAGCAGGTGAGTGGTGCGGCAGCGCAGGTGAGTGGTGCGGCAGAGCAGGTGAGTGGTGCGGCAGAGCAGGTGAGTGGTGCGGCAGAGCAGGTGAGTGGTGCGGCAGAGCAGGTGAGTGGTGCGGCAGAGCAGGTGAGTGGTGCGGCAGAGCAGGTGAGTGGTGCGGCAGAGCAGGTGAGTGGTGCGGCAGAGCAGGTGAGTGGTGCGGCAGAGCAGGTGAGTGGTGCGGCAGAGCAGGTGAGTGGTGCGGCAGAGCAGGTGAGTGGTGCGGCAGAGCAGGTGAGTGGTGCGGCAGAGCAGGTGAGTGGTGCGGCAGAGCAGGTGAGTGGTGCGGCAGAGCAGGTGAGTGGTGCGGCAGAGCAGGTGAGTGGTGCGGCAGAGCAGGTGAGTGGTGCGGCAGAGCAGGTGAGTGGTGCGGCAGAGCAGGTGAGTGGTGCGGCAGAGCAGGTGAGTGGTGCGGCAGAGCAGGTGAGTGTAGCAGAGCAGGTGAGTGGTGCGGCAGAGCAGGTGAGTGGTGCGGCAGAGCAGGTGAGTGGTGCGGCAGAGCAGGTGAGTGGTGCGGCAGAGCAGGTGAGTGGTGCGGCAGAGCAGGTGAGTGGTGCGGCAGAGCAGGTGAGTGGTGCGGCAGAGCAGGTGAGTGGTGCGGCAGAGCAGGTGAGTGGTGCAGCAGAGCAGGTGAGTGGTGCAGCAGAGCAGGTGAGTGGTGCGGCAGAGCAGGTGAGTGGTGCAGCAGAGCAGGTGAGTGGTGCGGCAGAGCAGGTGAGTGGTGCAGCAGAGCAGGTGAGTGGTGCGGCAGAGCAGGTGAGTGGTGCAGCAGAGCAGGTGAGTGGTGCAGCAGAGCAGGTGAGTGGTGCAGCAGAGCAGGTGAGTGGTGCAGCAGAGCAGGTGAGTGGTGCAGCAGAGTAGGTGAGTGATGCAGCAGAGCAGGTGAGTGGTGCAGCAGAGCAGGTGAGTGGTGCAGCAGAGCAGGTGAGTGGTGCGGCAGAGCAGGTGAGTGGTGCAGCAGAGCAGGTGAGTGGTGCAGCAGAGCAGGTGAGTGGTGCAGCAGAGCAGGTGAGTGGTGCAGCAGAGCAGGCGAGTGGTGCAGCAGAGCAGGTGAGTGGTGCAGCAGAGCAGGTGAGTGGTGCAGCAGAGCAGGTGAGTGGTGCAGCAGAGCAGGTGAGTGGTGCAGCAGAGCAGGTGAGTGGTGCAGCAGAGCAGGTGAGTTGTGCAGCAGAGCAGGTGAGTGGTGCAGCAGAGCAGGTGAGTGGTGCAGCAGAGCAGGTGAGTGGTGCAGCAGAGCAGGTGAGTGGTGCGGCAGAGCAGGTGAGTGGTGCAGCAGAGCAGGTGAGTGGTGCAGCAGAGCAGGTGAGTGGTGCGGCAGAGCAGGTGAGTGGTGCAGCAGAGCAGGTGAGTGGTGCAGCAGAGCAGGTGAGTGGTGCGGCAGAGCAGGTGAGTGGTGCGGCAGAGCAGGTGAGTGGTGCAGCAGAGCAGGTGAGTGGTGCGGCAGAGCAGGTGAGTGGTGCGGCAGAGCAGGTGAGTGGTGCGGCAGAGCAGGTGAGTGGTGCGGCAGAGCAGGTGAGTGGTGCGGCAGAGCAGGTGAGTGGTGCGGCAGAGCAGGTGAGTGGTGCGGCAGAGCAGGTGAGTGGTGCGGCAGAGCAGGTGAGTGGTGCTGCAGAGCAGGTGAGTGGTGTGGCAGAGCAGGTGAGTGGTGCGGCAGAGCAGGTGAGTGGTGCGGCAGAGCAGGTGAGTGGTGCGGCAGAGCAGGTGAGTGGTGCGGCAGAGCAGGTGAGTGGTGCGGCAGAGCATGTGAGTGGTGCGGCAGAGCAGGTGAGTGGTGCGGCAGAGCAGGTGAGTGGTGCGGCAGAGCAGGTGAGTGGTGCGGCAGAGCAGGTGAGTGGTGCGGCAGAGCAGGTGAGTGGTGCGGCAGAGCAGGTGAGTGGTGCGGCAGAGCAGGTGAGTGGTGCGGCAGAGCAGGTGAGTGGTGCGGCAAAGCAGGTGAGTGGTGCGGCAGAGCAGGTGAGTGGTGCGGCAGAGCAGGTGAGTGGTGCGGCAGAGCAGGTGAGTGGTGCGGCAGAGCAGGTGAGTGGTGCGGCAGAGCAGGTGAGTGGTGCGGCAGAGCAGGTGAGTGGTGCGGCAGAGCAGGTGAGTGGTGCAACAGAGCAGGTGAGTGGTGCGGCAGAGCAGGTGAGTGGTGCGGCAGAGCAGGTGAGTGGTGCGGCAGAGCAGGTGAGTGGTGCAGCAGAGCAGGTGAGTGGTGCGGCAGAGCAGGTGAGTGGTGCGGCAGAGCAGGTGAGTGGTGCGGCAGAGCAGGTGAGTGGTGCGGCAGAGCAGGTGAGTGGTGCGGCAGAGCAGGTGAGTGGTGCGGCAGAGCAGGTGAGTGGTGCAGCAGAGCAGGTGACTGGTGCGGCAGAGCAGGTGAGTGGTGCGGCAGAGCAGGTGAGTGGTGCGGCAGAGCAGGTGAGTGGTGCAGCAGAGCAGGTGAGTGGTGCGGCAGAGCAGGTGAGTGGTGCGGCAGAGCAGGTGAGTGGTGCGGCAGAGCAGGTGAGTGGTGCGGCAGAGCAGGTGAGTGGTGCAGCAGAGCAGGTGAGTGGAGCAGCAGAGCAGGTGAGTGGTGCAGCAGAGCAGGTGAGTGATGCAGCAGAGCAGGTGAGTGGTGCAGCAGAGCAGGTGAGTGGTGCAGCAGAGCAGGTGAGTGGTGCGGCAGAGCAGGTGAGTGGTGCAGCAGAGCAGGTGAGTGGTGCGGCAGAGCAGGTGAGTGGTGCGGCAGAGCAGGTGAGTGGTGCGGCAGAGCAGGTGAGTGGTGCGGCAGAGCAGGTGAGTGGTGCGGCAGAGCAGGTGAGTGGTGCGGCAGAGCAGGTGAGTGGTGCGGCAGAGCAGGTGAGTGGTGCGGCAGAGCAGGTGAGTGGTGCGGCAGAGCAGGTGAGTGGTGCGGCAGAGCAGGTGAGTGGTGCGGCAGAGCAGGTGAGTGGTGCGGCAGAGCAGGTGAGTGGTGCGGCAGAGCAGGTGAGTGGTGCGGCAGAGCAGGTGAGTGGTGCGGCAGAGCAGGTGAGTGGTGCGGCAGAGCAGGTGAGTGGTGCGGCAGAGCAGGTGAGTGGTGCGGCAGAGCAGGTGAGTGGAGCGGCAGAGCAGGTAAGTGGTGCGGCAGAGCAGGTGAGTGGTGCGGCAGAGCAGGTGAGTGGTGCGGCAGAGCAGGTGAGTGGTGCGGCAGAGCAGGTGAGTGGTGCGGCAGAGCAGGTGAGTGGTGCGGCAGAGCAGGTGAGTGGTGCGGCAGAGCAGGTGAGTGGTGCGGCAGAGCAGGTGAGTGGTGCGCAGAGCAGGTGAGTGGTGCGGCAGAGCAGGTGAGTGGTGCGGCAGAGCAGGTGAGTGGTGCGGCAGAGCAGGTGAGTGGTGCGGCAGAGCAGGTGAGTGGTGCGGCAGAGCAGGTGAGTGGTGCGGCAGAGCAGGTGAGTGGTGCGGCAGAGCAGGTGAGTGGTGCGGCAGAGCAGGTGAGTGGTGCGGCAGAGCAGGTGAGTGGTGCGGCAGAGCAGGTGAGTGGTGCGGCAGAGCAGGTGAGTGGTGCGGCAGAGCAGGTGAGTGGTGTAGCAGAGCAGGTGAGTGGTGCGGCAGAGCAGGTGAGTGGTGCGGCAGAGCAGGTGAGTGGTGCAGCAGAGCAGGTGAGTGGTGCGGCAGAGCAGGTGAGTGGTGCGGCAGAGCAGGTGAGTGGTGCGGCAGAGCAGGTGAGTGGTGTAGCAGAGCAGGTGAGTGGTGCGGCAGAGCAGGTGAGTGGTGCGGCAGAGCAGGTGAGTGGTGCAGCAGAGCAGGTGAGTGGTGCGGCAGAGCAGGTGAGTGGTGCGGCAGAGCAGGTGAGTGGTGCGGCAGAGCAGGTGAGTGGTGTATTAGAGCAGGTGAGTGGTGTAGCAGAGCAGGTGAGTGGTGCGGCAGAGCAGGTGAGTGGTGCGGCAGAGCAGGTGAGTGGTGCGGCAGAGCAGGTGAGTGGTGCGGCAGAGCAGGTGAGTGGTGCGGCAGAGCAGGTGAGTGGTGCGGCAGAGCAGGTGAGTGGTGCAGCAGAGCAGGTGAGTGGTGCGGCAGAGCAGGTGAGTGGTGCGGCAGAGCAGGTGAGTGGTGCGGCAGAGCAGGTGAGTGGTGCGGCAGAGCAGGTGAGTGGTGCGGCAGAGCAGGTGAGTGGTGCGGCAGAGCAGGTGAGTGGTGCGGCAGAGCAGGTGAGTGGTGCGGCAGAGCAGGTGAGTGGTGCGGCAGAGCAGGTGAGTGGTGCGGCAGAGCAGGTGAGTGGAGCGGCAGAGCAGGTAAGTGGTGCAGAGCAGGTGAGTGGTGCGGCAGAGCAGGTGAGTGGTGCGGCAGAGCAGGTGAGTGGTGCGGCAGAGCAGGTGAGTGGTGCGGCAGAGCAGGTGAGTGGTGCGGCAGAGCAGGTGAGTGGTGCGGCAGAGCAGGTGAGTGGTGCAGCAGAGCAGGTGAGTGGTGCGGCAGAGCAGGTGAGTGGTGCGGCAGAGCAGGTGAGTGGTGCTGCAGAGCAGGTGAGTGGTGCAGCAGAGCAGGTGAGTGGTGCGGTGCGGCAGAGCAGGTGAGTGGTGCAGCAGAGCAGGTGAGTGGTGCAGCAGAGCAGGTGAGTGGTGCGGCAGAGCAGGTGAGTGGTGCAGCAGAGCAGGTGAGTGGTGCGGCAGAGCAGGTGAGTGGTGCAGCAGAGCAGGTGAGTGGTGCGGCAGAGCAGGTGAGTGGTGCGGCAGAGCAGGTGAGTGGTGCGGCAGAGCAGGTGAGTGGTGCGGCAGAGCAGGTGAGTGGTGCGGCAGAGCAGGTGAGTGGTGCGGCAGAGCAGGTGAGTGGTGCGGCAGAGCAGGTGAGTGGTGCGGCAGAGCAGGTGAGTGGTGCGGCAGAGCAGGTGAGTGGTGCGGCAGAGCAGGTGAGTGGTGCAGCAGAGCGGGTGAGTGGTGCGGCAGAGCGGGTGAGTGGTGCGGCAGAGCGGGTGAGTGGTGCGGCAGAGCAGGTGAGTGGTGCGGCAGAGCAGGTGAGTGGTGCAGCAGAGCAGGTGAGTGGTGCGGCAGAGCAGGTGAGTGGTGCGGCAGAGCAGGTGAGTGGTGCGGCAGAGCGGGTGAGTGGTGCGGCAGAGCGGGTGAGTGGTGCGGCAGAGCAGGTGAGTGGTGTAGCAGAGCAGGTGAGTGGTGCGGCAGAGCGGGTGAGTGGTGTAGCAGAGCAGGTGAGTGGTGCGGCAGAGCAGGTGAGTGGTGCGGCAGAGCAGGTGAGTGGTGCGGCAGAGCAGGTGAGTGGTGCGGCAGAGCAGGTGAGTGGTGCGGCAGAGCAGGTGAGTGGTGCGGCAGAGCAGGTGAGTGGTGCGGCAGAGCAGGTGAGTGGTGCGGCAGAGCAGGTGAGTGGAGCGGCAGAGCAGGTGAGTGGTGTAGCAGAGCAGGTGAGTGGAGCGGCAGAGCAGGTGAGTGGAGCGGCAGAGCAGGTGAGTGGTGCGGCAGAGCAGGTGAGTGGTGCGGCAGAGCAGGTGAGTGGTGCGGCAGAGCAGGTGAGTGGTGCGGCAGAGCGGGTGAGTGGTGCGGCAGAGCAGGTGAGTGGTGCGGCAGAGCGGGTGAGTGGTGCGGCAGAGCAGGTGAGTGGTGCGGCAGAGCAGGTGAGTGGTGCGGCAGAGCAGGTGAGTGGTGCGGCAGAGCAGGTGAGTGGTGCGGCAGAGCGGGTGAGTGGTGCGGCAGAGCGGGTGAGTGGTGCAGCAGAGCGGGTGAGTGGTGTAGCAGAGCGGGTGAGTGGTGCGGCAGAGCGGGTGAGTGGTGCGGCAGAGCGGGTGAGTGGTGCGGCAGAGCGGGTGAGTGGTGCGGCAGAGCGGTGAGTGGTGCGGCAGAGCGGGTGAGTGGTGCGGCAGAGCGGGTGAGTGGTGCGGCAGAGCGGGTGAGTGGTGCGGCAGAGCGGGTGAGTGGTGCGGCAGAGCGGGTGAGTGGTGCGGCAGAGCGGGTGAGTGGTGCGGCAGAGCGGGTGAGTGGTGCGGCAGAGCGGGTGAGTGGTGTAGCAGAGCGGGTGAGTGGTGCGGCAGAGCGGGTGAGTGGTGTAGCAGAGCGGGTGAGTGGTGCGGCAGAGCGGGTGAGTGGTGCGGCAGAGCGGGTGAGTGGTGCGGCAGAGCGGGTGAGTGGTGCGGCAGAGCGGGTGAGTGGTGCGGCAGAGCAGGTGAGTGGTGCGGCAGAGCGGGTGAGTGGTGCGGCAGAGCGGGTGAGTGGTGTAGCAGAGCGGGTGAGTGGTGCGGCAGAGCGGGTGAGTGGTGCGGCAGAGCAGGTGAGTGGTGCGGCAGAGCGGGTGAGTGGTGCGGCAGAGCGGGTGAGTGGTGCGGCAGAGCGGGTGAGTGGTGCGGCAGAGCGGGTGAGTGGTGCGGCAGAGCAGGTGAGTGGTGCGGCAGAGCGGGTGAGTGGTGCGGCAGAGCGGGTGAGTGGTGCGGCAGAGCGGGTGAGTGGTGCGGCAGAGCGGGTGAGTGGTGCGGCAGAGCGGGTGAGTGGTGCGGCAGAGCGGGTGAGTGGTGCATAAGAGCGGGTGAGTGGTGCGGCAGAGCGGGTGAGTGGTGCGGCAGAGCGGGTGAGTGGTGCGGCAGAGCAGGTGAGTGGTGCGGCAGAGCGGGTGAGTGGTGCGGCAGAGCAGGTGAGTGGTGCGGCAGAGCGGGTGAGTGGTGCATAAGAGCAGGTGAGTGGTGCGGCAGAGCGGGTGAGTGGTGCGGCAGAGCAGGTGAGTGGTGCAGCAGAGCGGGTGAGTGGTGCAGCAGAGCAGGTGAGTGGTGCAGCAGAGCAGGTGAGTGGTGCGACAGAGCAGGTGAGTGGTGCAGCAGAGCAGGTGAGTGGTGCGACAGAGCAGGTGAGTGGTGCGACAGAGCAGGTGAGTGGTGCAGCAGAGCAGGTGAGTGGTGCAGCAGAGCAGGTGAGTGGTGCAGCAGAGCAGGTGAGTGGTGCGGCAGAGCAGGTGAGTGGTGCAGCAGAGCAGGTGAGTGGTGCATAAGAGCAGGTGAGTGGTGCAGCAGAGCAGGTGAGTGGTGCAGCAGAGCAGGTGAGTGGTGCAGCAGAGCAGGTGAGTGGTGCATAAGAGCAGGTGAGTGGTGCAGCAGAGCAGGTGAGTGGTGCAGCAGAGCAGGTGAGTGGTGCAGCAGAGCAGGGCACGGGGTGTGTGGGTGCTGGACTCGCTGCTGATAGCCTGGTGCTGGTGGTGGGGCGTGACGCCAGTAGCCCTGCTGTAGAGCACATGGGTGAGGTGACAGGGCATGGGGCGTGCCAGTGTGGTGGTCGAGGTGTGCCAGTAAAGAAAAATCTTCTACACCAACGAAGTAACCCAACGAAGGTGTAGACGACAAGCACGTCCGGAAAAAACCAGTCAAGATGGCTGAGGCTTACAACAAGAAGGGATGCGACGACGAGTATGATATGAAAGAAGAATGCCCCAGAGCAGAAAGAAAACACCTTTAGATAAGATTTGAATGGAAACGGAGCCTTGAGAGGTGGATAAAACAAAAGTACCAGGCGGGCATTGAACCCCGCTGATCATCTATGACTGAATTTGTGCTACAGGTCCTGAGAGAAATTCGTTTTATCAGCATCATGTGTCGATTGTAAAAATCAGCCATTGAGCGTTTTTCTCGTTTGATCAGTAGCCACGGCCATACAATCGCACATGGGTCGCGGAAAGCGCGAGGCGGAGGGCAATCGGAGCGGTAATGGAGGTCGGGGGAAATCGAAGCGGCACAAGTCGCGATACCTGAACGCTGTGAGCCTTTAAACTTATGTCGCGACGCATTAGTCAACATAAACCGCCGGCAGGCGAGTACCAATGTTTTTCTTGGCTGACAGACGAATAACGACGATAATCAGCGACAATTCTGCAGGCGCGTTCAGTCGCGTTTCGGTCGCGAGTCGCGGCAGCATCCGTTGCGCGTCGCCGCTGCTATGATCTTGGCGGCGTCGCCGCTGTGATCTCCGCGGCGGCGTGCGCTCACCAGCCCGATCCGCTCCACTTCCCGCCCTTCCTCTTCAACCCCTTCCCCCCCTTTCCTTTCGTGCCCTCTCCTCCCGCTCGCGCACACACCTCCGTCTTCCCTCCCCCCTTCTCTTCTCCTCCTCCCATCGTGTGCTCCCACGGCGCCGCCTCTCCCCTCTGGTCCTGAGATCGCCTTGATCACTTAGGTTTACACAGAGCAGATTTTTCCGCTGTCGCCTCTCCCCTCTGGTCCTGATATCGCTTTGAGCACTTGGTCTTACACAGAGCGGATTTTCCCGCCGTCGCCTCTCTCCTCTGGTCCTCACCCGTCCGGCCCGTGTCGCCCGCTGTCCCCCTTCCCCTCCCCCCACCCCTGCTGTCCCCCTTCCCCTCCCCCCACCCCCGCCGTCTCTCTTCCCTCCCACATCCCGGCCCACGAATCTCCGTTGCCATGCAACCAAAACCCGAAACTCTTGGTTGTTGCTCGCTCTCTCCCATGCACCCAAAACCCGAAACCCTTTGTTGTTGCTCGCTCTCTCCCATGCACCCAAAACCCCAACCTCGATCTCCTCTTTCGAAGTGGCGGCGGGCAGCAGCAGGCAGGGAGCGAGAGTGCAGGTGAAGGATCGATTGTTTCTTCCTTTGCTCCTTCACCCTAAACCCTATGATCCAGAATGGGGGGAAGGCGGCGCCCAGAATGTATGGCAGCAAGGGGGCTGGCAGGGGGAGGGATTGGAGGTGGTTTGCAACCGTTTCTTACTTCTGCTCCCCCCCCTTCTGCTCCTCTCCTCCTCTCCCTTCTGTGCCCCCACCTGCTGTTCCTCCTCACCCTTCTCCCCTCCCCCATTTCTCCTCCTCCCCCTTCTCCTCCTCCCCATTCTTCTCCTCCCCCCTCTGCTCCTCCGTCTTCTGCTCCTCCCCCCTCTGCTCCTTCTGCTCCGCCCCTCCCCCTCGTGCCCCTCCCCCTTCTGCTCCTCCCTCTCGTGCGCCTCAGAGTGGAGGGGGAGCGGGCCCCATCGCGAATGGCAACAGGGGGTGGCTGGTGTGGAGTGTGACCAGCAGGGAGAGAGAGTGCGGGCTTGTTGTTGTTGGAGTCGAAACAAAGTAAATTGTTCCTTTGATCCTCCTCCTTCCCTCTTCGGCGCCTCCCTCTCGTGCGCCTCAGAGTGGAGGGGGAGCGGGCCCTATCGCGAATGGCAGCAGGGGGTGGCTGGTGTCGAGTGTGACCGGCAGGGAGAGAGAGTGCGGGCGGGAGATTGTGAACGTGCTCGATGAGGTGAGGCACGAGCACACAGTGAGGGAGAGGAGGGGTGGGGGGGGTGGTAAGAGGTGATCAGGAGATCAGCTTGTGAGGTGACATGCACAGGGGATCAGCTTGATGAGGTGAGGTGGCAAGGAGGTGAGTGGGGCGCACAGGCAAACGATAGAACCTGGAGGGTAGGTAGATAGATGACTGGGCAAGCACTGGGGAAAGTGGTTGCGGAGGGCCTATCTGACTGAGCTGTTTTTGCTTTTCTTCCTTCCATCTCCCCTGCTTGCCCCACACGCCGTTGTGCGGCGGCAAGCTGGTGCCCGTGAAGGCGCGGGCTGAGGGGGAGGCAAGCACTGGGGAAGGTGGCTGGGGAGGGCTTATCTGACTGAGCTGATGTTGCTTTCTCCTCTGTTCGCCCCACACACAGTGGTGTGACAAGCTGGAGGCAGCAAGGCGCAGAGGAACGGGTAGGGTGAGGCAAGCACTGGGGAAGGTGGCTGGGGAGGGCTTTTCTAACTGAGCTGATGTTGTTCCTACTCCTTCCATCTCCACTGCTTGCCCCACACACCGTTGAGCGACAATCTGGTGCCCATGAAGGTGCGGGCTGAGGGGGAGGCAAGCACTGGGGAAGGTGGCTGGGGAGGGCTTATCTGACTGAGATGATGTTGCTTTATCCCTGTTTGCCCCACACACAGTGGTGTGACAAGCTGGAGGCTGGCAAGGCGCAGGGGGAGGGGGAGGGGGAGGCACGGACTGGGGAAGGTGCATCTGCAGGGAAGGCGAAGGGGGGTTCGTCCATCGATGCGCTGCTGGCGAATGAAGTGGCAGCACTCAAGAAACAGGTGCGTGCGTGTGGAGAGGGGGTTGAGGAAACAGGTGTGTGTGTTTTGCAGCGGCTCACAGGTGCGTGGGATGGGTAGGTGGGTGCCTTTTCCCTCCTTTCCCCTTGTTGTTCCTTCACCCTCCCCTTATCTCCCTCCCACTCCCTCCCCTCGTATCCCTCCCTCTCCCTGTGTCCCCCAGGCTCGATTGCAATCGTGACCTCAGGCTACCAGGTGCCCCTGTTTTGAGACGTCTCAGGCTACCAGGTGCCCCTGTTTTGAGACGTCTCAGGCTACCAGGTGCCCCTGTTTTGAGACGTCTCAGGCTACCAGGTGCCCCTGTTTTGAGACGTCTCAGGCTACCAGGTGCCCCTGTTTTGTTCCCCTTGTGCATCCTCGCCTCCTTGTTCCCTCCTTTCTCTTCTCCCTCCCTTCCTTGTGCATGGCCCTCAGCCTCGGTTCATGAGTGTGTAGTCTGGGTGCAAGGCGCTGCTGTTCGCATAAATGCCCAGCACAAACACCCATCACTTCCCTCTCTCGCAATCCTCTTTTCCCTCCCTCTTCCTCCCCTTGCCCCTCGTCTTGTCCCTCCCCTTGTCCTGAACGCTCTCACCTGGTGACTTTTGAGTCGACTCAAAAGTCACCTGACTGAACGCTCTCACCTGGTCTCACTTCGGGGTGTGGAGTCTCGCTGGCTGCAAGGCGCTGCTGTTTGGACTCTTGCTGGCTGCAAGGCGCCGCTGTTTGCGAGAATGCTAAGTGGAAACCCTTATCGCTCCTCCTCTCTCTCCCATCGTCTTTCTCCCTCCCCTTGCCCCTACCGTTTGCCCTCCCCTCGCCCCTCCTGTTCGCCCGCCCCTTGACATCCCTCAGCCTCGGTTTGTGAGTGTGGAGTCTGGGTGCAAGGCACTGCTGTTTGAGAAAAAACTTTTTTTTTTTTCCTTTGTCCCTCGTCTTGTCCCTCCCCTTCCCTCTCAGCCTCGGTTTGTGAGTGTGGAGTCTAGGTGCAAGGCGCCGCTGTTTCTGAGGATCCATCATCACCCCTCCCTCTCCCTCTCACTCCCCTTTCTCTGCTCGTCTTTCTCCCTCCCCTTGCCCCTGCTGTTCGCCCTCCCCTCGACATCCCACAGCCTTGGTTCGCGAGTGTGGACTCTGGGTGCAAGGCGCTGCTGTTCGTGAGAATGCTCAGTGCAATTTCCAATCACGTCTCCTCTCCCTCCGCTCGTCTTTCTCCCTCCACTCGTCTTTCTCCCTCCCCTTGCCCCTACCATTCGCCCGCCCCTTGACGTCCCTCAGCCTCGGTTCGTGAGTGTGGAGTCTGGGTGCAAGGCACTGCTGTTCGTGAGGATTAGAGAGGATGCCAGGAAGGGGGGGAAGGGAGAGAAGGGAGGAAAGCAGTTGGAGGAGGGAGAGGAGAAGGAGGAGGAGGGTGAGAAGGAGGAGGTGGGGAAGACGGAGGAAGGGGAAAAGGAGGAGGAGAAGGGTGAAGGAGACAAGGAGGGGAAGGAGGGGGATAAGGCCGGGGAAAAGGAGCAGGAGAAAGAGCAGGAGGAAGAGGTTACAGGAGGAGGAGAGAAGGAACCGGAGAAGGAGGGACAGGGAGGGGAGGGGGAGAAAGGGGAGGCAGGGGGAGAGCAGGGAAGGGTGTCGCCGTGTGAGTTGGCAGAGGCGGTGCTGCGGCATGCCAAGGCCACCCAGCAGTCAGCCACTCGGTGGGTGTGGGGTAGTGGGTGTGGAGCAGTGGGTGTGGGGCAGTGGGTGTGGGGCAATGGGTGTGGGGCAGTGGGTGTGGGGCAGTGGGTGTGGGGCAGTGGGTGTGGGGCAGTGGGTGTGGGGCAGTGGGTGTGGGGCAGTGGGTGTGAGGCAGTGGGTGTGGGGCAGTGGGTGTGGGGCAGTGGGTGTGGGGCAGTGGGAGTGAGGCAGTGGGTGTGGGGCAGTGGGTGTGGGGCAGTGGGTGTGGGGCAGTGGGTGTGGGGCAGTGGGTGTGGGGCAGTGGGTGTGGGGCAGTGGGTGTGAGGAAAGCACGTCTCATCACTTCACCCCCCTGCCCTTGTCACTTCACCCCCCTGCCCTTGTCACTTCACCCCCCTGCCCTTGTCACTTCACCCCCCTGCCCTTGTCACTTCACCCCCCTGCCCTTGTCACTTCACCCCCCTGCCCTTGTCACTTCACCCCCCTGCCCTTGTCACTTCACCCCCCTGCCCTTGTCACTTCACCCCCCTGCCCTTGTCACTTCACCCCCCTGTGCTGGTCACTTATCCTGCCTACCTGTAGTGAACTTGTGCCAGTTTTCTTCTTTCTCCCCCTCTTTGATTCAATTCTCACTCTCCCTTCAGTTTCTGTCACTCATTATCCCCTACGTTTGCACCTGCCCTGCCCACCCCTACATACACCACCCCTTACATACACTGCCCTGGCTCCCACTCTGGTCAACATCTTGACATACGTATTTCAGGAGGAGGGCCCCGGACCACCTGGATCATCTTGATCACATTCCTTGCAACGCTTCTGCTTTGCAGTGCCCAAGATACCCGAGTACTTCACTGTATGGCACTCCTTCTCACACTCTCCTTCTCACACCCTCCTTCTCTCACTCTCCTTCTCACACTCTCCTTCTGTGTGCAAATCAAAACAAGCAGCGCATATCGTCTCTCTCATCCCCCCTTGCTCTCCCTTCTGCTCTCCTCTCCCTTCCCCCCTTACTCCCCTCCCCCTCCTCAGGCGGCAAGGCGACAACATGAGCGTAATCGGAAAGGTGATGGCAGAAAACTTGCTTGTGATTGGTTAATAAGCAGAAATGGGGTACAAGAGAGGGGAAGAAAACCCCCCTAAAATCCTGAAAAAACCCCCCTCACAGCCCCCCTCGAACCGCCCTGGAAATCCCTGGGCATGGCCCATGATGCATATCTGCTCCCTGTCATATCACATTCCTGCTTCTGCTTCTACTTTGTGCTTCCTATCTATCATATCCCTCCCGGGCATGGCATGGCATGGCATGGCATGGCATGGCATGGCATGGCATGGCATGGCCAACCAGGGAGGGGCGCACAGCACAGAGAGCCAGGAGCTCATCCACCACTCCCTCTTCTGTTCTGCTTCTGCTCCCCACTCCCCTCCCTTTTCCCTCGCCCCTCCCCCCTTTCTCTGCCCGCCTGCGTATATAAGAACAAGCACATACATTCATATTCGCTAAGTCATCTATCACTCTACGCGTCGTAGCAAATAGCCTCGTGTTGTCGACAGGAGAAAATGGCACATGCGCTCCATCCTTGTGCGTCTGTTTCTCTCTCTTCTTCTCCCTCATGTCCTGCCCTGCGCATGGCTGAACACAAGCAGGTGGCAACACATCTACTCCCTGTTTCCGTTTCTGCCACTCTTTCATATCCCAAACCTGGCCCAAACCAAACCTGCACTCCCCCCATCCCCCTGCACATATAATAACAGGCTCATACATTTATGTTCCTAACGTAATCAGATTCATCAATCCCTACCACTCTACACATTGCAAGCCAAGTGTCTTCGTCTTGGCGACAGGAGGGAAGCTGGCACCTGCGCAAGGGGAGGGGGGGAGTTGGGGTGGGGGAGAGGGGAAGCGGAGCAAGTGAGCGGGGGGAGCAGGGCAAGTGAGGGGATGGCAGGAGGTGTGAGGGCATGGTGGGATGGCAGGTGTGAGGGATATGGCAAGGTGTGCAGTGCATGCTCTGGGGCGACTCACAACGCACCTGGGGCCGGTTTGGTGGGCCATGCAGCATGGCATGGCGCTGCGCTCCCTCCTCCTGCTTCTGTTTCTCTCCCTTGTTCTCTCTCATGTCCCGCGCATGGATGAATGAGGGACGGCCGCACAAGCAGCTGGCAACGCATCTGCTCCCTGTGCAAAGTATCTTCATCTTGGCGACAGGAGAAACTGGCACCTGCGCAAGGGGAGGGGAGGAGTTTGGGTGGGGGAGCAGAGCAAGTGAGCGGGGGGAGCAGGGCAAGTGAGCGGGGGGAGCACCCTAAACCCCCTTACCCCCTTACCTGGCAGGAAATGAGAAGGCACCATGCAGGGAATGCAACCCACCAGCCAGGGCATGAACAGGCACCATGCAGGGCATGTGAAGGCACCGTGCAACATGCGAAGGCACCTTGCAGGGCATGAGAAGGCACCTGGCAGAAGGGGTAAAGTGGGAAAAGAGGGGAGGGGGTGGGTGAGACAAGCTCAAATGGGCAGGCGCTGCACTGGCAGCTGGCAGAAAGGGGAGGGGAGAGGGTGGCTTGGACGTCTCACAGTTCCCCATGCCCCCTTACACCCCCCCCTTGAGCAAAGAATGCACACAGGAACAACAAACAAGCAAGCAAAACAAACTGAAACAGACAAGCAAGTGAGTGGTGCAGCAGAGCAGGTGAGTGGTGCGGCAGAGCAGGTGAGTGGTGCGGCAGAGCAGGTGAGTGGTGCGGCAGAGCAGGTGAGTGGTGCGGCAGAGCAGGTGAGTGGTGCGGCAGAGCAGGTGAGTGGTGCGGCAGAGCAGGAGAGTGGTGCGGCAGAGCAGGTGAGTGGTGCGGCAGAGCAGGTGAGTGGTGCGGCAGAGCAGGTGAGTGGTGCGGCAGAGCAGGAGAGTGGTGCGGCAGAGCAGGTGAGTGGTGCGGCAGAGCAGGTGAGTGGTGCGGCAGAGCAGGTGAGTGGTGCAGCAGAGCAGGTGAGTGGTGCGGCAGAGCAGGTGAGTGGTGCGGCAGAGCAGGTGAGTGGTGCGGCAGAGCAGGTGAGTGGTGCGGCAGAGCAGGTGAGTGGTGCAGCAGAGCAGGAGAGTGGTGCGGCAGAGCAGGTGAGTGGTGCGGCAGAGCAGGTGAGGGGTGCGGCAGAGCAGGTGAGTGGTGCGGCAGAGCAGGTGAGCGGTGCGGCAGAGCAGGTGAGTGGTGCGGCAGAGCAGGTGAGTGGTGCGGCAGAGCAGGTGAGTGGTGCGGCAGAGCAGGTGAGTGGTGCGGCAGAGCAGGTGAGTGGTGCGGCAGAGCAGGTGAGTGGTGCGGCAGAGCAGGTGAGTGGTGCGGCAGAGCAGGTGAGTTGTGCGGCAGAGCAGGTGAGTGGTGCGGCAGAGCAGGTGAGTGGTGCGGCAGAGCAGGTGAGTGGTGCGGCAGAGCAGGTGAGTGGTGCGGCAGAGCAGGTGAGTGGTGCGGCAGAGCAGGTGAGTGGTGCGGCAGAGCAGGTGAGTGGTGCAGCAGAGCAGGTGAGTGGTGCGGCAGAGCAGGTGAGTGGTGCAGCAGAGCAGGTGAGTGGTGCGGCAGAGCAGGTGAGTGGTGCGGCAGAGCAGGTGAGTGGTGCGGCAGAGCAGGTGAGTGGTGCGGCAGAGCAGGTGAGTGGTGCGGCAGAGCAGGTGAGTGGTGCGGCAGAGCAGGTGAGTGGTGCGGCAGAGCAGGTGAGTGGTGCGGCAGAGCAGGTGAGTGGTGCGGCAGAGCAGGTGAGTGGTGCGGCAGAGCAGGTGAGTGGTGCGGCAGAGCAGGTGAGTGGTGCAGCAGAGCAGGTGAGTGGTGCGGCAGAGCAGGTGAGTGGTGCAGCAGAGCAGGTGAGTGGTGCGGCAGAGCAGGTGAGTGGTGCGGCAGAGCAGGTGAGTGGTGCAGCAGAGCAGGTGAGTGGTGCGGCAGAGCAGGTGAGTGGTGCAGCAGAGCAGGTGAGTGGTGCAGCAGAGCAGGTGAGTGGTGCGGCAGAGCAGGTGAGTGGTGCAGCAGAGCAGGTGAGTGGTGCGGCAGAGCAGGTGAGTGGTGCGGCAGAGCAGGTGAGTGGTGCGGCAGAGCAGGTGAGTGGTGCGGCAGAGCAGGTGAGTGGTGCGGCAGAGCAGGTGAGTGGTGCGGCAGAGCAGGTGAGTGGTGCGGCAGAGCAGGTGAGTGGTGCGGCAGAGCAGGTGAGTGGTGCGGCAGAGCAGGTGAGTGGTGCGGCAGAGCAGGTGAGTGGTGCGGCAGAGCAGGTGAGTGGTGCGGCAGAGCAGGTGAGTGGTGCAGCAGAGCAGGAGAGTGGTGCGGCAGAGCAGGTGAGTGGTGCGGCAGAGCAGGTGAGTGGTGCGGCAGAGCAGGTGAGTGGTGCGGCAGAGCAGGTGAGTGGTGCGGCAGAGCAGGTGAGTGGTGCGGCAGAGCAGGTGAGTGGTGCGGCAGAGCAGGTGAGTGGTGCGGCAGAGCAGGTGAGTGGTGCGGCAGAGCAGGTGAGTGGTGCGGCAGAGCAGGAGAGTGGTGCGGCAGAGCAGGTGAGTGGTGCGGCAGAGCAGGTGAGTGGTGCAGCAGAGCAGGAGAGTGGTGCGGCAGAGCAGGTGAGTGGTGCGGCAGAGCAGGTGAGTGGTGCGGCAGAGCAGGAGAGTGGTGCAGCAGAGCAGGTGAGTGGTGCGGCAGAGCAGGTGAGTGGTGCGGCAGAGCAGGTGAGTGGTGCGGCAGAGCAGGTGAGTGGTGCAGCAGAGCAGGTGAGTGGTGCAGCAGAGCAGGTGAGTGGTGCGGCAGAGCAGGTGAGTGGTGCGGCAGAGCAGGTGAGTGGTGCGGCAGAGCAGGTGAGTGGTGCAGCAGAGCAGGTGAGTGGTGCAGCAGAGCAGGTGAGTGGTGCGGCAGAGCAGGTGAGTGGTGCAGCAGAGCAGGTGAGTGGTGCGGCAGAGCAGGTGAGTGGTGCAGCAGAGCAGGTGAGTGGTGCAGCAGAGCAGGTGAGTGGTGCAGCAGAGCAGGTGAGTGGTGCAGCAGAGCAGGTGAGTGGTGCGGCAGAGCAGGTGAGTGGTGCAGCAGAGCAGGTGAGTGGTGCAGCAGAGCAGGTGAGTGGTGCAGCAGAGCAGGTGAGTGGTGCAGCAGAGCAGGTGAGTGGTGCAGCAGAGCAGGTGAGTGGTGCAGCAGAGCAGGGCACGGGGCGTGTGGGTGCTGGACTCGCTGCTGATAGCCTGGTGCTGGTGGTGGGGCGTGACGCCAGTAGCCCTGCTGTAGAGCACATGGGTGAGGTGACAGGGCATGGGGCGTGCCAGTGTGGTGGTCGAGGTGTGCCAGTAAAGAAAAATCTCCTACACCAACGAAGCAACACAACGAAGGTGTAGACGACAAGCACGTCCGGAAAAAACCAGTCAAGATGGCTGAGGCTTACAACAAGAAGGGATGCGACGACGAGTATGATATGAAAGAAGAATGCCCCAGAGCAGTAAGAAAACACCTTTAGATAAGATTTGAATGGAAACGGAGCCTTGAGGTGGATAAAACATAAGGACCAGGCGGGCATTGAACCCCGCTAATCATCTACGATTAGAGGTTTGTGCTACTGGTCCTGAGAAGAGTTCATTAAGTTGAGGTATACGGTCGGTTGTGTAAATCAGCCATTGAGCGTTTCCCTCGTTTGATCGGTAGCCACGGCCGCGGAAAGCGCGAGGCGGAGGGCAATCGGAGCGGTAATGGAGGTCGGGGGAAATCGAAGCGGCACAAGTCGCGATACCTGAACGCTGTGAGCCTTTAAACTTATGTCGTGACGCATTAGTCAACATAAACCGCCGGCAGGCGTGTACCAATGTTTTTCTTGGCTGACAGACGAATAACGACGATAATCAGCGACAATTCTGCAGGCGCGTTCAGTCGCGTTTCGGTCGCGAGTCGCAGCAGCATCCGTTGCGCGTCGCCGCTGCTATGAAGCATCAGGGAGGACGCAGAGCCGCTGCGCGCGCTCTCCGCCCACATCGCGTAAAAACGGACCAGGCGGGTATCGCCCTTAGATAGTTTCCCGCAGCTTTCCGCTCTATCGCCGCGTTCCTTCCGTCCCTAGTCCCTCCCCGCGCTGCGCGCGCTCTCCGTCCACAGCGCGTGACGCGGACCGTACTTGTCTCCCGCCGAGTAGCCATGGAGGACGCAGAGGCGCGCCGCTCTCGCCTGCGCAGCATGCGCGAGTCCGCGGCGAAGCAGCAGGCGGCGTCCCCGGGCGCGCCCACGCCTTCCGCCGCCCTCTCCGCACTCCCCTCCCCCGACTTCTCTCCGCCGCTTATCCGTACGCATCGGCGCGTGCGCCATCCGGGGAAGGCGGACCTGGGGGAGGTAGATATGCTAGACGGCCAGCAGGAGCAGCCACCACAGGCTCGGGGAATTTCTCACAGGCCTCATGTAAATATCTTCAAAGCTCTAGCGTGTTTGTCTTAAAGCCCTATCATTCTCAGCTTCCGAGGTACTTGATCTTCCCTACTCCCCAGCACCACGAGTGTCAAGTGCTGCCGTTTATGACTCCCAAGTCATCTCTCCATCATTTCTCCCAAGTCATTTCTCCAGCATTTCCCTCGCAGCATCCGGACTCAAGCAGACGCCATCACTGCATGTGACATGCTGCGCGCTGCAGGGCCCAGGAAGGTATGCGAGGCTACAGGGGAGGAAGAACAGTGGGTAGTAGGTAGGCGAGGGGGACTTTCTGGAATCTCAATACTGTTTCGAACAAACGTGTGGCGGTGGATTAGCCTGCTGCTTGATGCTGCGGGTCCCAGAAAGGTATTCTGCACGGCTAGGGCCTAGAGGGGACGAAGAACTGTGGGGCAAGAACTTTCGGGAAACTCAAATTGTCTCAAGTGTTTTGAATGTAAGTATGATGGTGAAGTGGGATGGTTTTGCATGCTCTAGGGCCCATAAAGGTATCACATTGCGTGGGGTTCAGGTCATCTAAACCTCATGGGGGGTGGGGGTGGGATGGGGGGGGAAGGAGCAGGGGGAGTGGGGGACGGGAGGGGGAGAGAGAAGGGCACACCTGCTGAGGACGGCATGGTGGGCGGGCTGACGTCATGGTTTGCTTGCTTGCTGGCGCTCTGGCGCTGCTGCGAGAGGGGAAGGATAATCCTCGAGTTTCCCTGCTGAATTGATTTACCAGCAAGCAACAGCTCCTCGTAATTCATCAGGTGAGGCACGAGGAGTGGAGGGAGTGTACTTGCTTTGCTTTGAGGAGGAAGGGAGGGTGAAGAGACACCTCTTTCAACTCCACTCAACCGCTGTCACGTAACCCACGACACTCCCATCAGGTGGAGATCACGAGCATGGAGGTGGTGGTGGTGGAGGGGAGATGTCCCATGAAGCATCGCCGCCTCTCTTAAGCCCGCTCAACCCCTGTCAACTGCTTTCAACCCCCCCAAAATATTGTAAACACCCCAAAACACTCCCGTAATGTGGTGATCACGAGCATGGAGGTGGATGGATGGCCGGTTGCTGGGGTGGAGTGGTCCTTGCGGCAACACCCCTCTTAAACCTGCTCAAACCCCTTCAACCACTTTCAACTGCTATCAACCAACCCCTTTCAACTGTTTTCAACCACTCCCATCAGGTGGTGATCACGAGCATGGAGGTGGATGGCCAGTTGCTGGTGGTGGGTAGCGACGCCAGCAGCCCTGCTGTAGAGCAGGTGGGTGCAGCAGAGCAGGTGAGTGGTGCAGCAGGGCAGGTGAGTGGTGCAGCAGAGCAGGTGAGTGGTGCAGCAGAGCAGGTGAGTGGTGCAGCAGAGCAGGTGAGTGGTGCAGCAGAGCAGGTGAGTGGTGCAGCAGAGCAGGTGAGTGGTGCAGCAGAGCAGGTGAGTGGTGCAGCAGAGCAGGTGAGTGGTGCAGCAGAGCAGGTGAGTGGTGCAGCAGAGCAGGTGAGTGGTGCAGCAGAGCAGGTGAGTGGTGCAGCAGAGCAGGTGAGTGGTGCGGCAGAGCAGGTGAGTGGTGCAGCAGAGCAGGTGAGTGGTGCAGCAGAGCAGGTGAGTGGTGCAGCAGAGCAGGTGAGTGGTGCAGCAGAGCAGGTGAGTGGTGCAGCAGAGCAGGTGAGTGGTGCAGCAGAGCAGGTGAGTGGTGCAGCAGAGCAGGTGAGTGGTGCAGCAGAGCAGGTGAGTGGTGCAGCAGAGCAGGTGAGTGGTGCAGCAGAGCAGGTGAGTGGTGCAGCAGAGCAGGTGAGTGGTGCAGCAGAGCAGGGCACGGGGTGTGTGGGTGCTGGACTCGCTGCTGATAGCCTGGTGCTGGTGGTGGGGCGTGACGCCAGTAGCCCTGCTGTAGAGCACATGGGTGAGGTGACAGGGCATGGGGCGTGCCAGTGTGGTGGTCGAGGTGTGCTTTGAATCGAATCACTCACATGTGGTTGGATATGCTGCTGCTGCTGCTGCTGCTGGTGCTGGTGGTGGGGAGTGACGCCAGCAGCCGTGCAGCAGGGGAAGCGAGTGAGGTGACAGGTCATGAGGGTGTTGGTCTGGTGTTGAGGTGTGGTTTGAGATGACTCCTGAACATGCTGCTTGTGCTGCTGGTGGGTAGTGACGCCAGTAGCCCTGCTGCAGAGGAGGTGTGTGAGAGGGCATGGGGGTGTTGGTCTAGAGCTTGATTTGATGTGTGGTGTGATGATGGGGCAGGTTTCACACGACAGGTCGGCGCATGAGGCATGCCATGTCGGTGAGTGTTAGTAGGTCAGCAATGGGCCCTTGTTTTGACCTTGGAAAGCACGTCTCATCACTTCACCCCCCTGCCCTTGTCACTTCACCCCCCTGTGCTGGTCACTTATCCTGCCTACCTGTAGTGAACTTGTGCCACTTTTCTTCTTTCTCCCCCTCTTTGATTCAATTCTCACTCTCCCTTCAGTTTCTGTCACTCATTATCCCCTACGTTTGCACCTGCCCTGCCCACCCCTACATACACCACCCCTTACATACACTGCCCTGGCTCCCACTCTGGTCAACATCTTGACATACGTATTTCAGGAGGACGGCCCCGGACCACCTGGATCATCTGGATCACATTCCTTGCAACGCTTCTGCTTTGCAGTGCCCAAGATACCCGAGTACTTCACTGTATGGCACTCCTTCTCACACTCTCCTTCTCACACCCTCCTTCTCTCACTCTCCTTCTCACACTCTCCTTCAGTGTGCAAATCAAAACAAGCAGCGCATATCGTCTCTCTCATCCCCCCTTGCTCTCCCTTCTGCTCTCCTCTCCCTTCCCCCCTTACTCCCCTCCCCCTCCTCAGGCGGCAAGGCGACAACATGAGCGTAATCGGAAAGGTGATGGCAGAAAGCTTGCTTGTGATTGGTCAATAAGCAGAAATGGGGTACAAGAGAGGGGAAGAAAACCCCCCCTAAAATCCGGAAAAAAACCCCCCCACAGCCCCCCCAAGGCCCCCCTAAGGCCCCCCTACCCCCCAATTCTCCTCACAGCCCCTCACAGCCCCCCTCGAACCGCCCTGGAAATCCCTGGGCATGGCCCATGATGCATATCTGCTCCCTGTCATATCACATTCCTGCTTCTGCTTCTACTTTGTGCTTCCTATCTATCATATCCCTCCCGGGCATGGCATGGCATGGCATGGCCAACCAGGGAGGGGCGCACAGCACAGAGAGCCAGGAGCTCATCCACCACTCCCTCTTCTGTTCTGCTTCTGCTCCCCACTCCCCTCCCTTTTCCCTCACCCCCCCCCCGTTCTCTGCCCGCCTGCATATATAATAACAAGCACATACATTCACATTCGCTAGGTCATCAAATCTATAAGTCATCTATCACTCTACGCGTCGTAGCAAATAGCCTCATGTTGTCGACAGGAGAAAATGGCACATGCGCTCCCTCCTTGTGCGTCTGTTTCTCTCTCTTCTTCTCCCTCATGTCATGCCCTGCGCATGGCTGAACACAAGCAGGTGGCAACGCATCTACTCCCTGTTTCCGTTTCTGCCACTCTTTCATATCCCAAACCTGGCCCAAACCAAACCTGCACTCCCCCCCTCCCCCTGCATATATACTAACAAGCACATACATTTATGTTCCTAACGTAATCAGATTCATCAATCCCTACCACTCTACACATTGCAAGCCAAGTGTCTTCGTCTTGGCGACAGGAGGGAAGCTGGCACCTGCGCAAGGGGAGGGGGGGAGTTGGGGTGGGGGAGAGGGGAAGCGGAGCAAGTGAGCGGGGGGAGCAGGGCAAGTGAGGGGATGGCAGGAGGTGTGAGGGCATGGTGGGATGGCAGGTGTGAGGGATATGGCAAGGTGTGCAGTGCATGCTCTGGGGCGACTCACAACGCACCTGATGCTGGTTTGGTGGGCCATGCGGCATGGCATGGCGCTGCGCTCCCTCCCCCTGCTTCTGTTTCTCTCCCTTGTTCTCTCTCATGTCCCGCGCATGGATGATGAGGGACGGCCACACAAGCAGCTGGCAACGCATCTGCTCCCTGTGCAAAGTATCTTCATCTTGGCGACAGGAGAAACTGGCACCTGCGCAAGGGGAGGGGAGGAGTTGGGGTGGGGGAGCAGAGCAAGTGAGCGGGGGGAGCAGGGCAAGTGAGCGGGGGGAGCACCCTAAACCCCCTTACCCCCTTACCTGGCAGGAAATGAAAGTCACCATGCAGGGAATGCAAATCCACCTGCCAGGGCATGAACAGGCACCATGCAGGGCATGAGAAGGCACCGTGCAACACGCGAAGGCACCTTGCAGGGCATGAGAAGGCACCTGGAAGAAGGGGGAAAGTGGGGAAAGAGGGGAGGGGGTGGGTGAGACAGGCTCAAATGGGCAGGCGCTGCACTGGCAGCTGGCAGAAAGGGGAGGGGAGAGGGTGGCTTGGACGTCTCACAGTTCCCCATGCCCCCTTACACCCCCCCCTTGAGCAAAGAATGCACACAGGAACAACAAACAAGCAAGCAAAACAAACTAAAACAAACAAACAAACAAACAAACAGGAAATATTGGGATGGAAAGAGGGGACGGGGTGAGTGAGACCTCTTCAATCAACATGCGCTGCACTGGCACCTGCTGGAAACGGGAGGACAGAGGGGAGGTGTTGAGTGTGACACCTCAAAACATTATGCCTTGCACTGGCACCTGCTGGAAAGGGGAGGAAAATGGCATCATGCAAGGAATGAGAAGGCATCATGCAGGGAACGGCAAGGCACCTTGAGGGAATGAGAAGGCACATGATTTTTATGTGCCCTAGTACATTGTTTTGCTTTTGTGTTCATACATTCATGCATCGTTCTGGTTCGCTCTTACCACGTGGGCGTGCGCGTCAGCCTGCCCCACCCCGTGCTCCACTGTCACGCCCCGCTGGCAACTGCTGAAACACGGGGAGGGAGGGAGGGAGGGAGGGAGGGAGGGAGGAGAGGGGAGGGGAGGGGAGATGAGGCATTGGTCAAATGACTCAAAACAGAGGGGAGAGAGGAGGGGATTGGTCAAATGACTCAAAACAAAGAGGAGAGAGGAGGGAATTGGTTAAATGACTCAAAACAAATAGGAGAGAGGAGGGGATTGGTCAAATGACTCAAAACAAAGAGGAGAGAGGAGGGGATTGGTCAAATGACTCAAAACAGAGGGGAGAGAGGAGGGGATTGGTCAAATGGCTCAAAACAAAGAGGAGAGAGGAGGGGATTGGTCAAATGACTCAAAACAAAGGGGAGAGAGGAGGGGATTGGTGAAATGACTCAAAACAAAGAGGAGAGAGAAGGATTGGTCAAATGGCTCAAAACAGAGGGGAGAGAAGAGGGGATTGGTCAAATGACTCAAAACAGAGGGGAGAGAGGAGGGGATTGGTCAAATGATTCAAAACAGAGGGGAGAGAGGAGGGGATTGGTCAAATGACTAAAAACAAAGAGAAGAGAGGAGGGGATTGGTCAAATTACTCAAAACTGAGGGGAGAGAGGAGGGGATTGGTCAAATGAGTCAAAAGAAAGAGGAGAGAGGAGGGGATAGGTAAAATGACTCAAAACAAAGAGAGAGGAGGGGATTGGTCAAACGACTCAAAACAAATAGGAGAGAGGAGGGGATTGGTCAAATGACTCAAAACAAAGAGGAGAGAGGAGGGGATTGGTCAAATGGCTCAAAACCGAGGGGAGAGAAGAGGGGATTGGTCAAATGACTCAAAACAGTGGGGAGAGAGGAGGGGATTAGTCAAATGATTCAAAACAGAGGGGAGAGAGGAGGGGATTGGTCAAATGACTCAAAACAAATATGAGAGAGGAGGGGATAGGTGAAATGACTCAAAACAAAGAGAGAGGAGGGGATTGGTCCAATGACTCAAAACAAATAAGAGAGAGAAGGGGATTGGTCAAATGACTCAAAACAAAGAGGAGAGAGGAGGGGATTGGTCAAATGGCTCAAAACCGAGGGGAGAGAAGAGGGGATTGGTGAAATGACTCAAAACAGAGGGGAGAGAGGAGGGGATTAGTCAAATGATTCAAAACAGAGGGGAGAGAGGAGGGGATTGGTCAAATGACTCAAAACAAAGAGGAGAGAGGAGGGGATTGGTCAAATGACTCAAAACAGAGAGGAGAGAGGAGGGGATTGGTCAAATGACTCAAAACAGGGGGAAGAGAGGAGGGGATTGGTCAAATGACTCAAAACAAAGAGGAGAGAAGAGGGGATTGGTCAAATTGCTCAAAACAGAGGGGAAGAGAGGAGGGGATTGGTCAAATGACTCAAAACAAAGAGGAGAGAGGAGGGCATTGGTCAAATGACTCAAAACAGAGGGGAGAGAGGAGGGGATTGGTGAAATGACTCAAAACAAAGAGGAGAGAGGAAGGTATTGGTCAAATTACTCAAAACAAAGGGGAGAGAGGAGGGGATTGGTCAAATGGCTCAAAACAGAGGGGAGAGAAGAGGGGATTGGTCAAATGACTCAGAACGGAGGGGAGATAGGAGGGGATTGGTCAAATGATTCAAAACAGAGGGGAGAGAGGAGGGGATTGGTCAAATGACTCAAAACAAAGAGGAGAGAGGAGGGGATTGGTGAAAAGACTCAAAACTGAGGGGAGGAAGGAGGGGATTGGTCAAATGAGTCAAAACAAAGAGGAGAGAGGAGGGGATAGGTGAAATGACTCAAAACAGAGAGAGAGGAGGGGATTGGTCAAATGACTCAAAACAGAGAAGAGAGAGGAGGGGATTGATCAAATGACTCAAAACAAAGAGGAGAGAGGAGGGGATTGGTCAAATGACTCAAAACAGAGAGGAGAGAGGAGGGGATTGGTGAAATGACTCAAAACTGAGGGGAGAGAGGAGGGGATTGGTCAAATGACTCAAAACAAAGAGGAGAGAGAGGAGGGGATTGGTGAAATGACTAGAAACAAAGAGGAGAGAGGAGGGAATTGGTTAAATGACTCAAAACGAATAGGAGAGATGAGGGGATTGGTCAAATGACTCAAAACAGAGGGGAGAGAGTAGGGGATTGGTCAAATGACTAAAAACAGGGGGAAGAGAGGAGGGGATTGGTCAAATGACTCAAAACAAAGAGGAGAGAGGAGGGGATTGGTCAAATGACTCAAAACAGAGGGGAGAGAGTAGGGGATTGGTCAAATGACTCAAAACAGGGGGAAGAGAGGAGGGGATTGGTCAAATGACTCAAAACCAAAAGGAGAGAGGAGGGGACTGGTCAATGACTCAAAACAGAGGGGAGAGAGGAGGGGATTGGTCAAATGGCTCAAAACAAAGAGGAGAGAGGAGGGGATTGGTCAAATGACTCAAAACAAAGGGGACAGAGGAGGGGATTGGTCAAATGACTCACAACGCACCCGGGGCTGGTTTGGTGGGCCATGCGGCATGGCATGGCGCTGCGCTCCCTCCTCCTGCTTCTGTTTCTCTCCCTTGTTCTCTCTCATGTCCCGCGCATGGATGAACAGGGACGGCCACACAAGCAGCTGGCAACGCAGCTGAGTTGTGCAGCAGAGCAGGTGAGTTGTGCAGCGGAGCAGGTGAGTGGTGCAGCAGAGCAGGTGAGCGGTGCGGCAGAGCAGGTGAGTGGTGCAGCAGAGCAGGTGAGTGGTGCGGCAGAGCAGGTGAGTGGTGCGGCAGAGCAGGTGAGTGGTGCAGCAGAGCAGGTGAGTGGTGCGGCAGAGCAGGTGAGTGGTGCAGCAGAGCAGGTGAGTGGTGCGGCAGAGCAGGTGAGTGGTGCGGCAGAGCAGATGAGTGGTGCGGCAGAGCAGGTGAGTGGTGCGGCAGAGCAGGTGAGTGGTGCAGCAGAGCAGGTGAGTGGTGCGGCAGAGCAGGTGAGTGGTGCAGCAGAGCAGGTGAGTGGTGCAGCACAGCAGGTGAGTGGTGCGGCAGAGCAGGTGAGTGGTGCGGCAGAGCAGATGAGTGGTGCGGCAGAGCAGGTGAGTGGTGCGGCAGAGCAGGTGAGTGGTGCGGCAGAGCAGGTGAGTGGTGCGGCAGAGCAGGTGAGTGGTGCGGCAGAGCAGGTGAGTGGTGCAGCAGAGCAGGTGAGTGGTGCAGCAGAGCAGGTGAGTGGTGCAGCAGAGCAGGTGAGTGGTGCGGCAGAGCAGGTGAGTGGTGCAGCAGAGCAGGTGAGTGGTGCGGCAGAGCAGGTGAGTGGTGCGGCAGAGCAGGTGAGTGGTGCAGCAGAGCAGGTGAGTGGTGCGGCAGAGCAGGTGAGTGGTGCAGCAGAGCAGGTGAGTGGTGCGGCAGAGCAGGTGAGTGGTGCGGCAGAGCAGGTGAGTGGTGCAGCAGAGCAGGTGAGTGGTGCGGCAGAGCAGGTGAGTGGTGCAGCAGAGCAGGTGAGTGGTGCAGCAGAGCAGGTGAGTGGTGCAGCAGAGCAGGTGAGTGGTGCAGCAGAGCAGGTGAGTGGTGCGGCAGAGCAGGTGAGTGGTGCAGCAGAGCAGGTGAGTGGTGCGGCAGAGCAGGTGAGTGGTGCGGCAGAGCAGGTGAGTGGTGCGGTAGAGCAGGTGAGTGGTGCAGCAGAGCAGGTGAGTGGTGCGGCAGAGCAGGAGAGTGGTGCAGCAGAGCAGGTGAGTGGTGCAGCAGAGCAGGTGAGTGGTGCGGCAGAGCGGGTGAGTGGTGCAGCAGAGCAGGTGAGTGGTGCAGCAGAGCAGGTGAGTGGTGCGGCAGAGCAGGAGAGTGGTGCGGCAGAGCAGGTGAGTGGTGCAGCAGAGCAGATGAGTGGTGCAGCAGAGCAGGAGAGTGGTGCAGCAGAGCAGGTGAGTGGTGCAGCAGAGCAGGTGAGTGGTGCGGCAGAGCAGGAGAGTGGCGCGGCAGAGCAGGTGAGTGGTGCGGCAGAGCAGGTGAGTGGTGCGGCAGAGCAGGTGAGTGGTGCGGCAGAGCAGGTGAGTGGTGCAGCAGAGCAGGTGAGTGGTGCGGCAGAGCAGGTGAGTGGTGCAGCAGAGCAGGTGAGTGGTGCAGCAGAGCAGGTGAGTGGTGCAGCAGAGCAGGTGAGTGGTGCGGCAGAGCAGGTGAGTGGTGCGGCAGAGCAGGTGAGTGGTGCAGCAGAGCAGGTGAGTGGTGCAGCAGAGCAGGTGAGTGGTGCAGCAGAGCGATGAGTGGTGCGGCAGAGCAGGTGAGTGGTGCAGCTCTGCCACTCTTTCATATCCCAAACCTGGCCCAAACCAAACCTGCACTCCCCCCATCCCCCTGCACATATAATAACAGGCTCATACATTTATGTTCCTAACGTAATCAGATTCATCAATCCCTACCACTCTACACATTGCAAGCCAAGTGTCTTCGTCTTGGCGACAGGAGGGAAGCTGGCACCTGCGCAAGGGGAGGGGGGGAGTTGGGGTGGGGGAGAGGGGAAGCGGAGCAAGTGAGCGGGGGGAGCAGGGCAAGTGAGGGGATGGCAGGAGGTGTGAGGGCATGGTGGGATGGCAGGTGTGAGGGATATGGCAAGGTGTGCAGTGCATGCTCTGGGGCGACTCACAACGCACCTGGGGCCGGTTTGGTGGGCCATGCAGCATGGCATGGCGCTGCGCTCCCTCCTCCTGCTTCTGTTTCTCTCCCTTGTTCTCTCTCATGTTCCGCGCATGGATGATGAGGGACGGCCACACAAGCAGCTGGCAACGCATCTGCTCCCTGTGCAAAGTATCTTCATCTTGGCGACAGGAGAAACTGGCACCTGCGCAAGGGCAGGGGAGGAGTTGGGGTGGGGGAGCAGAGCAAGTGAGCGGGGGGAGCAGGGCAAGTGAGCGGGGGGAGCACCCGAAACCCCCTTACCCCCTTACCTGGCAGGAAATGAAAGTCACCATGCAGGGAATGCAATCCACCAGCCAGGGCATGAACAGGCACCATGCAGGGCATGTGAAGGCACCGTGCAACATGCGAAGGCACCTTGCAGGGCATGAGAAGGCACCTGGCAGAAGGGGTAAAGTGGGAAAAGAGGGGAGGGGGTGGGTGAGACAAGCTCAAATGGGCAGGCGCTGCACTGGCAGCTGGCAGAAAGGGGAGGGGAGAGGGTGGCTTGGACGTCTCACAGTTCCCCATGCCCCCTTACACCCCCCCCTTGAGCAAAGAATGCACACAGGAACAACAAACAAGCAAGCAAAACAAACTGAAACAGACAAACAAACAAACAAACAAACAAACAAACAAACAGGAAATATTGGGATGGAAAGAGGGGACGGGGTGAGTGAGACCTCTTCAATCAACATGCGCTACACTGGCACCTGCTGGAAACGGGAGGACAGAGGGGAGGTGTTGAGTGTGACACCTCAAAACATTATGCCTTGCACTGGCACCTGCTGGAAAGGGGAGGAAAATGGCATCATGCAAGGAATGAGAAGGCATCATGCAGGGAACGGCAAGGCACCTTGAGGGAATGAGAAGGCACGTGATTTTTATGTGCCCTAGTACATTGTTTTGCTTTTGTGTTCATACATTCATGCATCGTTCTGGTTCGCTCTTACCACGTGGGCGTGCGCGTCAGCTTGCCCCACCCCGTGCTGCACTGTCACGCCCCGCTGGCAGCTGCTGAAACACGGGGAGGGAGGGAGGGAGGGAGGGAGGGAGGGAGGGAGGGAGGAGAGGGGAGGGGAGGGGAGATGAGGCATTGGTCAAATGACTCGAAACAGAGGGGAGAGAGGAGGGGATTGGTCAAATGACTCAAAACAAAGAGGAGAGAGGAGGGAATTGGTTAAATGACTCAAAACAAATAGGAGAGAGGAGGGGATTGGTCAAATGTCTCAAAACAGAGGAGAGAGGAGAGGATTGGTCAAAGGACTCAAAACAGAGGGGAGAGAGTAGGGGATTGGTCAAATGACTCAAAACAGGGGGAATAGAGGAGGGGATTGGTCAAATGACTCAAAACAAAGAGGAGAGAGGAGGGGATTGGTCAAATGGCTCAAAACCGAGGGGAGAGAAGAGGGGATTGGTCAAATGACTCAAAACAGAGGGGAGAGAGGAGGGGATTAGTTAAATGATTCAAAACAGAGGGGAGAGAGGAGGGGATTGGTCAAATGACTCAAAACAAATATGAGAGAGGAGGGGATTGGTCAAATGACTCAAAACAAAGAGGAGAGAGGAGGGGATTGGTCAAATGACCTCAAACAGAGAGGAGAGAGGAGGGGATTGGTCAAATGACTCAAAACAGGGGGAAGAGAGGAGGGGATTGGTCAAATGACTCAAAACAAAGAGGAGAGAGGAGGGGATTGGTCAAATGACTCAAAACAGAGGGGAGAGAGGAGGGGATTGGTCAAATGACTCAAAACAAAGAGGAGAGAAGAGGGGATTGGTCAAATTACTCAAAACAGAGGGGAAGAGAGGAGGGGATTGGTCAAATGACTCAAAACAAAGAGGAGAGAAGAGGGGATTGTTCAAATTACTCAAAACAGAGGGGAGAGAGTAGGGGATTGGTCAAATGACTCAAAACAGGGGGAAGAGAGGAGGGGATTGGTCAAATGTCTCAAAACAAAGAGGAGAGAGGAGGGGATTGGTCAAATGACTCAAAACAGAGGGGAGAGAGGAGGGGATTGGTCAAATGACACAAAACAAAGAGGAGAGAGGAAGGTATTGGTCAAATTACTCAAAACAAAGGGGAGAGAGGAGGGGATTGGTCAAATGGCTCAAAACAGAGGGGAGAGAAGAGGGGATTGGTCAAATGACTCAGAACAGAGGGGAGATAGGAGGGGATTGGTCAAATGATTCAAAACAGAGGGGAGAGAGGAGGGGATTGGTCAAATGACTCAAAACAAAGAGGAGAGAGGAGGGGATTGGTGAAAAGACTCAAAACTGAGGGGAGAGAGGAGGGGATTGGTCAAATGAGTCAAAACAAAGAGGAGAGAGGAGGGGATAGGTGAAATGACTCAAAACAGAGAGAGAGGAGGGGATTGGTCAAATGACTCAAAACAAATAGGAGAGAGGAGGGGATTGGTCAAATGACTCAAAACAAAGAGGAGAGAGGAGGGGATTGGTCAAATGACTCAAAACAGAGAGGAGAGAGGAGGGGATTGGTGAAATGACTCAAAACTGAGGGGAGAGAGGAGGGGATTGGTCAAATGACTCAAAACAAAGAGGAGAGAGAGGAGGGGATTGGTGAAATGACTCGAAACAAAGAGGAGAGAGGAGGGAATTGGTTAAATGACTCAAAACGAATAGGAGAGATGAGGGGATTGCTCAAATGACTCAAAACAGAGGGGAGAGAGTAGGGGATTGGTCAAATGACTCAAAACAGGGGGAAGAGAGGAGGGGATTGGTCAAGTGACTCAAAACAAAGAGGAGAGAGGAGGGGATTGGTCAAATGACTCAAAACAGAGGGGAGAGAGTAGGGGATTGGTCAAATGACTCAAAACAGGGGAAAGAGAGGAGGGGATTGGTCAAATGACTCAAAACAAAGAGGAGAGAGGAGGGGATTGGTCAAATGACTCAAAACAGAGGGGAGAGAGGAGGGGATTGGTCAAATGACTCAAAACAAAGAGGAGAGAGGAGGGGATTGGTCAAATGACTCAAAACAAAGGGGACAGAGGAGGGGATTGGTCAAATGACTCACAACGCACCTGGGGCTGGTTTGGTGGGCCATGCGGCATGGCATGGCGCTGCGCTCCCTCCTCCTATCACTCTGACCTTCCCTACACACTCACATCCGAGCTCACCTATCACTCTGACCTTCCCTACACACTCACATCCGAGCTCACCTATCACTCTTACCCTCCCTACACACTCACATCCGAGCTCACCTATCACTCTGACCCTCCCTACACACTCACATCCGAGCTCACCTATCACTCTGACCCTCCCTACACAGTCACATCCGAGCTCTCCTATCACTCTGATCCTCCCTACACACTCACATCCGAGCTCACCTATCACTCTGACCTTCCCTACACAGTCACATCCGAGCTCACCTATCACTCTGACCCTCCCTACACACTCACATCCGAGCTCACCTATCACTCTGACCCTCCCTACACAGTCACATCCGAGCTCTCCTATCACCCCGACCCTCCCTACACACTCACATCGGAGCTCTCCTATCACTCTGATCCTCCCTACACACTCACATCCGAGCTCACCTATCACTCTGACCTTCCCTACACACTCACATCCGAGCTCACCTATCACTCTGACCTTCCCTACACACTCACATCCGAGCTCACCTATCACTCTGACCCTCCCTACACAGTCACATCCGAGCTCACCTATCACTCTGACCCTCCCTACACACTCACATCCGAGCTCACCTATCACTCTGACCCTCCCTACACACCCACATCCGAGCTCTCCTATCACCCTGACCCTCCCTACACACTCACATCCGAGCTCTCCTATCACTCTGATCCTCCCTACACACTCACATCCGAGCTCACCTATCACTCTGACCTTCCCTACACACTCACATCCGAGCTCACCTATCACTCTGACCTTCCCTACACACTCACATCCGAGCTCACCTATCACTCTGACCCTCCCTACACACTCACATCCGAGCTCACCTAACCCTGTTACAGCCCTTGCCATCGCCGACCACTCACCTGGGCTTCGAGCCACCAGTTGCAATGTTGGGGGCGTGTATAAATCCTCTTGTTGTTGCGTTTCTTTATGCTCGGGTACAGTGCGAATCCTTTTTGGTTGCACCGGTCTTCAAAAATCGCCTGCACCACCTGGAAAACACGTAAAACGAAAAACGATCGTTAAATCACCACCAAATAGATTCTCTGTAGTGAAAGAGCATCACTCCCCGTGACTTACCTTGAGAGTGTCCGTGTATTTCAAGGGCACATAGACGGGTCGGCCATTCTCCAACACCCCTGGGACCTCGACCATTGTCGTCTTCCACTCGGGCGCTTTCGAGCCCCACTTGTCCGCAGCCCACTTTTGCGCATCTTTTATGCTCCGCCAGCCTTGGAGATCCTCGGAGTTGAAGCCCGGGTGGCATACGACCCGCAAAAACCGCTTGCTCTCTTCAACGGTCATGCCCTGCCCTTCACGGAAGCTTTGCATCAGTAACAGCAGCTCTTTTCGTGTGTCAACGATTCCAGGCCCCCAATCGAAGTCAATCGGCTCTTGAGAGGCGTCGGGCTGAAAGGCGATTTGCTCGTGCTCATTCGTTGGCGCATCAAAGTGTGGCGCGGTAGTGTGAGCTTCTTGTGCGGGGCTTGTAGGAACTGCCGGATCGTCAATCCGCCTACGCTTGTGATGATGGCATGCGGGTGGCGGATCCTTGTGAATCTGTCCATCTTCGGTAGCCTTCAACGGGCCGTTCTCGTAGCCCTCGTCACGAAGGCGAGCTTGATGCAGCCTACACTCTACGTTGTTGGTCTGATGAGACTTCAGAGCACGGTGCGTCTGGAAGAGTGCTGCGCACCACGCACACAGAATAAGTGATAACATCACTAAATAACGTGCTCTCGGAGTTGCTGCCATAACAAAGGCAAATCTGAAGCCGTCGACGGCTTCCTATCCCGCAAAATCTGAGAAAGGGACTGCGGAAATGAAGGCGTTGTAAGCCTACGCGGCTTTTATGAGGATCGATCGGCATGTTGTGCAGTAGAAGCGAATAGAGACTACAGAGCGTCAAATCACTAGCGATCGTTCTTCCAAGTGCACGACCCTTGGCGTCTTGGCGGTCGAAATCCTGCTAGTGCGCTTCGCGGCAAATCGTAGCAGATCGTGCCTCATCGGTCGAAACTTGTACCTGTTGTGTGAGGCACGAACTTCGTGTGTTCAAACCTTTGATCTCGCTCCGTTATAAGTTTTACACTGGTTGTTTCAAAAACTCACTAAATAAAAGAGCCAGGAAATCGATAACTCACATCTTTACATTCCATTCCACAACTATTTGCACGAAACAATTCAACTTATCAGAGGTGTTTCCATGTAGTGTCGCAAACCCAATACCCTCGAAAAAAAATCACAGGTGTGCTCGCAATACCCAATACCTTGTCGTCGTCGTCGTTGTCGTCGTCGTCGTCGTTGCCGTCGTAGTCGCCCTTGTCGTCCTTGTCGTTCTTGTCGTCGTCGTTGCCGTCAGTGCCGTTGGTGCTCTTGCTGCTGTTGATGTTGCTGCTGCTGCTGTTGCTGCTGTTGTTGTTATTGTTGTCCTTGTCGTCCTTGTCGTCGTTGCCGTCGTTGTTGTCGGTGTTGTCGTTGGCACAGTTGTTGTTGCTGCTGCTGCTGCTGCTGTTGTTGATGTTGTTGCTGTAGTTGTGGTTGTTGTGGCCGTTGTTGATGTTGTTGTGGATGTTGTTGGTGTTGTTGTGGATGTTATTGTTGTTCTTGCTGTTGCTATTGTTGTCGTTGTCGTCGTCGTCGTCGTTTCCGTCGTAGTTGCCCTTGTCGTCCTTGTCGTTCTTGTCGTCGTCGTTGCCATTCGTGTCGTTGTTGTCGGTGTTGTCGTTGGCACAGTTGTTGTTGCTGCTGCTGCTGCTGCTGTTGTTGATGTTGTTGCTGTAGTTGTGGTTGTTGTGGCCGTTGTTGATGTTGTTGTGGATGTTGTTGGTGTTGTTGTGGATGTTATTGTTGTTCTTGCTGTTGCTATTGTTGTCGTTGTCGTCGTCGTCGTCGTTGCCGTCGTAGTTGCCCTTGTCGTCCTTGTCGTTCTTGTCGTCGTCGTTGCCATTCGTGCCGTTGGTGCTCTTGCTGCTGTTGATGTTGCTGCTGCTGCTGCTGCTGCTGCTGTTGCTGCTGTTGTTGTTATTGTTGTCCTTGTCGTCCTTGTCGTCGTTGCCGTCGTTGTTGTCGGTGTTGTCGTTGGCACAGTTGTTGTTGCTGCTGCTGCTGCTGCTGCTGCTGCTGTTGTTGATGTTGTTGCTGTAGTTGTCCTTGTTGTGGCCGTTGTTGATGTTGTTGTGGATGTTGTTGCTGTTGTTGTGGATGTTATTGTTGTTCTTGCTGTTGCTATTGTTGTCGTTGTCGTCGTCGTCGTCGCCCTTGTCGTCCTTGTCGTCGTCGTTGTCGGTGTTGTCGTTGGTGCAGCTGTTGTTGTTGCTGCTACTGCTGATGCTGTTGCTGGTGGTGCTGCTGCTGGTGCTGCTGCTGTTGTTGATGATGTTGTTGCTGTAGTTATGGTTGGTGTGGTTGTTGTTGATGTTGTTGTAGATGTTGTTGCTGTTGTTGTTGTTGCTGTTGTTGTGGCTGCTATTGTTGTTCTTGCTGTTGCTATTGTTGTCGTTGTCGTCGTCGTCGTCGTCTTCGCCCTTGTCGTCCTTGTCGTCGTCGTTGTCGGTGTTGTCGTTGTTGCAGTTGCTGCTGTTGCTGGTGCTGCTGATGCTGTTGCTGGTGTCAGAACATCATAGCTTACTCATTTCTGTAGGCTATAGTGGGGTATCCCATAGGGGGTACAACCCAATTAGGGTTTCATATTTGTACTCACTTCATTTCATAGTCATTCATTCACGTTCCTTTCTTCACAGCTGGTGCTGCTGCTGCTGGTGCTGCTGTTGGTGCTGCTCCTGTTGTTGCTGATGTTGTTGCTGTAGTTTTGGTTGTTGTGGCTGTTGTTGATGTTGTTGTAGATGTTGTTGCTGTTGTTGTTGCTGTTGTTGTGGCTGTTATTGTTGTTCTTGCTGTTGCTATTGTTGTCGTTGTCGTCGTCGTCGTCGTCGCCCGTGTCGTCCTTGTCGTCGTTGTCGTCATTCTTAAAACGGCTCACAAAAAATATTTTGCATCATTTTTAGCACATATTTTTCGAACATGTACACCATGAAGGAAGCTTACCAACTCTTAGCACCAACTGTGGCTTGTGCAGCTGTGAATGACATAGTTGATAATTGTGGTTTTCCAAATAAATGCAACAAATGTGAATTCATATCCAGTTGCTGTGTACTAGATCAGTTGCTAATTTGTCATTGAATTTATCACCATAAAGCGAGGGTCAGACGTTGATTCCGTAAGTACACCCCACATGACGGTGGAGGTAGTGAGCGACTCCTGCCGTGCACAGCTGGAACATTTGTCGTTATTCATGTTGCGACAAAGTTCGAAAGTGGCGGAATTGAACAGCACATGGCCTGGTTGGGCATGTTGCCATTTCTTCCTCACTGTACACCTGGTCCAATTTTGCCGAAGACAGCAACATCCACGTCGACCCTCACCTCCTATTCGCGGAATCACAAGTTTCCTGGCAACACAACGAATGAGTGACCATCTGGACGCGAACGAACTAGGCACAGTAACCACTTCTTGAGATGTGTGGTTGCGATTAGGGCGGAGTGCATCAAGCGATCCTTGCTATAAGTTTTGTCCGATGTGTAAGGGTATTACTGTACACCTGCTGCACCACAGCCACTTGGTCATGCCGACCAAACAACCCTATACCAGACTGATCCCACAGCTTGCGATCCACTTCAATCAGGCGTTGATGGTGCACCGGGTGCACGTCGATCCTTCTCGCAATTTTTTTTCTGTCGTCCAGCGACGCAGCGAAATGACAACGAGAATAAAACGAACGAATTACAAAGTCAGCCGCGAAAAAACACTGCAGTGGCGACCCCCGACCGCATCCATTGGTGCTTGGGGATCGCGACTGCAAAATTGCACATCCCTTGATACACCCCGCCCTTACACTTCCCCACAGATCATCCTCGTAGCCTCGTAACTGCTCCTTTCCCACCTTGACTAGCTTAGACGGTTACGATTTGTTGTTGCCAACTGATCGTGCGGACCATACATCGTCTTCTTCATTCGAATGTTCAAACTATGGCAATTCAAACACTCAAACAATCGCCTCTTCTGATAGTTAGAGCACGGAGGAGGACTTGGCTTTGTTTCCTCACTTCCCAGCTCCTCCTGAAGCTCTCGCGCCAAACTGTAGTTTACATTTGGCGCCAACACTGGAGGCTTACAAACCAGACGTTTCTCTGAATTGTGATTAGCTCGTATATTGACAAGATGTCGAACCTATTCCATGCCCAGACTTTCTCAACAGATAGCAGTGCTCGTAGCAGGTGGCGTTTTCAGCTGCCTAGGCTCTCAATCACCTGCCAGCAGAACATCAATACACCTGCCAAGCGCCGCCGATCACCTGCCCAACCATGCATTTCACCTGCCCAAATGTAGTGCTCACCTGCCCTTTGGCGCCAATCAACTGCGCTTGTAGGAGCTTCAATCTAATCGCCCAGCTTAACTACTACTTAAGTCACAACTTGCTGGGCATTATTATCATATTCATCCGTCTCCTAGTTCCTATCTTCCTCGGTACGGTCTTCACCACCTCCAGAACTATGGCTACTGTCCTTGCTGTCCGGAGCGAGGTGACAGGCAAGCGCCCCATCAAGCTGACCCCGAAGATGCAGGGAGCTGGGGGTCTTGGTACCCGCTTGAGTGGCGGTGTCAAGAAGCGCAAGGCTGTTGGCGGCCGACTGATCACGAAAGCGCGCAAGGATGGCGCTTCTGAGCACGTCGATGACAACGATGATGTCGACGATGTTGCGGGCAACACCGGCATTGACAACGCCTCTGCTGCCGCAGCTGACCCGTCTAGCGGTGCTGGTGATGCCGCTCCCTTGGGGGTTCAAGTCCATGCTGACGACTTCAGTGATGAGGAGCATGATGAGGAAGAGGAACGCACGAAGCTGCAGACGGAAAAGCAAGGTAAGAGCTCTTGAATTTTTCTTGCCCTGTTCTTTGGAACTTGTGTTGTGCTTGTATTCCAGATCTTCTCTTGTGCTTGTATCCCAGTTTTAACCGTAACGCTCATTTCCTGTGCCGCAGGGGACGGGCGACAGGACACGCTGAACAACATCACCGAGCGTGATGGGGCGTCGCTTCCCTCTCAAAGTCCTGCTGGGAGCCCCCTGGAGGGTGTTGCCGCGGCATCTGACCAGGATGCTAACGGGCGGCTTGCTGAGTTGGAGCGAACCACGCAGCAGCAGTCACAGCTGATTTCGTCGCTTTTGTTGCAACTTAACAACGGGTCCTGCTCCCTGGAGAGGGGTGCGGTGGGTCATGCCTCGGGGTCTCCAAGCACCAATGGAACGCCGCGATCAGCACCAACGTCGCAGCAAGCTCATGTCGCCACACCCGAACGCGAAATGCTGCAGCGCCCGACATCCAACCGTGCTTCCCCTGCTGTGCCGCGGAAGCGGAAGTATCCAACGATGAAGAACAACGGTAACGTGTGCGACGTAGTCCTGCACACGTCACTCAGCGGTATCCCGTTGAGGGACCAGATCCTCATGCGCCAGTTGCCTTCCTATGGCAAGGCATGGAACGTAAGTGCCATATCGAAAGTGTGGAATGGGGGTTGGTGGGTTATGTTTGTGTGGGTTATGGCTAAGGGGCATTGCTGTTTGCTCATCCCCTCTTCACCCTTTCCTCACGCCCCTCCTTTTCTGGCCTTGTTCTGTTTTGAGTCGACTTGTTCTTCTCGCATGCTGATTTGCCACGTTTCCAAGTTTCCAAATCTCCCTATTCTTTTCCGCATTCCCATGTACCAGAAAAAAATGGAGCTTGCTGTGGTTGTGGCGTTCTTTCGCCAACCGGACGACGTTACGAGCGTGTACCCGTCAGAAAGCGTGGTGATGCGGTGCCTCATCGGTGTTTGGGGCGAGAGCAAGGCTGCCGCGCTAGTAGCAGTCATGACGTACTGCGTGGCGCGGGCAGGCGCTTCAACGCGCAAGCAGAGTGATTGGCGTGCGCGGATCTCGATGAATGGGCGCCGGAATTTTGCTGACGCCTATGGGCTAGTTTGCGAAGCGAATCCCCGCCTGAAGTTCGATTACAGCGAGCTGATTTGTGATGAGGAGCGCACACCGACCCAAGTATACAACTTGGAGAGCAAGGGTGGGATACCACTGGTCAAGCCTCTTGGTAAGTGCAGTACGTGAGCATTGGTAACCACAGTTGTTACGCATGGTGCTGTATACGTCTTATGTTCTTGGCATACCCTTGGTTATGCAAGTACCCACCTTTCCATATAACGTATGACTGCAATGTCTGTTTCCATTGTTTATATATCTATGTGCTGAGCAGAAAAGGGAGGGCTTCTTATCTGGCACTTTGCTGAAGGCACGATGCGCCCGTTTGGCACTGCGCTCTTCGACATCATCGTCCGCAACGCATTTCAGAAGGGTGCTGGCGGGTCGGCTACGGTGGTGAAGGCGTACCACATCGCCTATCTGCTGTATCTGGTACGTATGAGTGTGATTTTTTACGTTTGCACGTGTGCGAGCACTTTGTTTCTTGTGTTGAATTGTAGCTGTAAGATTGGTTGCTTGAAGATTGCCTTGCATAGCCAGTTGGTCGCCCCATCTTCCCTCCAACCATCTTCCCTCCGACCCTCCCGCCAACCAATCGCACCATCAAATGGCCCCACCCGCCCCTCCCTGCCGCTTCTTGTCCCTTACCTCTCCCCCTCCCCTCCCCTTTTTCCCATTTCATTTTTTCCTCATCTTTACTGAACCCCAGGTACGGGCAGTCCCCCTTTGAGTTCTCACTGGGCGAGTCAGGAGGGAGCCTGCAGCTCGCAGTGATGAGCGGCACCATCAAATGGCCGCACCCGCCGCTCTCCGCCTCCTCCTTTCCATCCCCTAATCTCCCCTCTTTTCTCCTTCTCCCCATTTTCCCCCCTCCCCCACCCCTACCCTTGCTTCCTGCACTCTTTCCCCGGCCCTTTCTCCCCATTCCCTCCCGCCTTTTTTCTTCTCCTTTCCCGAACCCCAGGTACGGGCAGTCCCGTTTCGAGTTCTCCCTAGGCGAGTCAGGAGGCATGGTGCAGCTCGCAGTGATGGGCGGCACCATTAAATGGCCCCACCCGCCGCTCCCTGCCTCCTCCGCCATCCCTTAATCTCCCCTTTTTCTCCTTCTCCCCTTTTTTCCCCCTCCCCCACCCCAACCCTTGCTTCCTGCACTCTTTCCCCGGCCCTTTCTCCCCTTTGAGTTCTCACTGGGCGAGTCAGGAGGCAGCCTGCAGCTCGCAGTGATGAGCGGCACCATTAAATAACCCCACCCGCCCCTCCCTGCCTCCTCCGCCATCCCCTAATCTCCCCTCTTTCTCCTTCTCCCCATTTTTCCCCCTTCCCTGTTTCCCATGCCACCCTGCCCATTTCCTGCCACACTGGCAGAAGCTTGTAGGGCGTTGATTCCATGCCCAGCGTGTTGCACTCCATACTTCATGCATCAACCGTTCTCCCATGTTGCCCCTCTCCACTCCAACCACCCCTTATGCTGGCAAGAGCATAGAGGGGCTCAGTTTTGTGCCTGTCTTGTTGCTCGGTGCACTTGCACTCTGCCTAATGCTGCCCATCCCTTTCCCTGCTCACCACCCCTCAGGAACGTGGAGTGGAGGTGTCATCGCATGCCTTTTGTGCTCTATCACCTCCCACCTGCCTGCCATGTCCAGTTTGCCTAACCAACACTACCTTTCCCCTTTAATCTGCACTCCCCCGTTGTAACAGGTTGAATATTCCGTGGTGCACCACAAGGCTCGTGGCAAACGCATTCCTACGGATGCGGATGTGAATGCAGCTGACATTGCCTGCTACCACCGCAAGGTGAAGGCGGCCATTCGCAAGACCCTCGAGGAGTCCCCGGATGACCAGCTTCCTGCATGGTCGGAGCAGTATCAGGGGTGGGTGTTTGGACCCACCGAGACTGTGGTGATCTCGGGCAGCGGCTTCCCCGACCTCGTTCCCGATGGGGCTGACCCCGATGCCGCCGAGAAGAAGGCGGTTGCTCTCCTGTTCGAGTATGCCCAGGTGGAGCTCGAGAAAGGCAAGAAGAAGAAGACGGGTTCCAACAACAGTGATGCCACCATGGAGCGTGATCTCCTGGATGATGTGGGTGAGTGGGAGGATGCGGAGGATAGTGTGTAGACGTGGATGATGTGGGCGGCCGAGTTGGTGCCATGCTGGGATCTGTTGTATTATATAGCTTATGTATTATATATAATTGGGAAATGGACAGATGGTTACATTCGGGATACAAACATCTGGGTCACTTTCAGCAAGAAATTGGAGCCCCAAATTTGCACAGATTCCATACAATTGGTCAGGCAAATGTATGTTTTTTTAACAGAAAATGCATGACTACCGGGAGGCAGTTTCATGATGTTGGGACAGCAAATGTAATATAAGTGACATGTAAATGAGGAACATTTACTAACTAAATAGCTAGTCCTTTTCGTATGGAAATGGACCCTACTAAAAAGGTACGACAACTTCTACTTTATAGTAGGCCTAATCACCCCTACTAAATACATACCAAGGAGTATAGAAAAGGTATGTAAAAGGTATGTATAATCAATAGGGATTTTTGAGATGGTAAGCCCTCCCCACCCTGCTGTGTCACCGGTGCATGTTGGTGGTAACTGCACTGGTGCATGTTGGTGGTAACTGCACCGGTGCATGTTGGTGGTAACTGCACCGGTGCGTGTTGGTGGTAACTGCACTGGTGCATGTTGGTGGTAACTGCACCGGTGCATGTTGGTGGTAACTGCACTGGTGCATGTTGGTAACTGCACTGGTGCATATAGTGGTCACCACACCGGTGGTGGTAACCAAACTGGTGTGACTGTTGGTAACCACACTGGTGCGAATGTTGGCAACTGCACTGGTGTGAATGTTGGTAACCGCACTGGCGCATATAGTGGTAAGAGGGGCCCTTGTCTCTACTCTGTGACACGAGTGCCTTGAGGTTCATGCATCCCGTGTGTGCAGGGTAACCCATGTCTGTCATCCCTCTGTTCCCTGCTTGCCTGCCCGCTCCATGCCCCATCAATCCCATGCAGGGTACCCCACGTGGAAGGGGCAGATTCTGGATGGAGAGCAGCTGTGGGCGCTAATAGAGGGCTTGGAGGCCAATGGGCTGCTCTTCTACACGCACCTGCTCACCGGTGGGTTCCAGGTGCATGATCACCTGTAGCTTCGAAACAGCACATCGCACATGGCTATGCAATTTCTCTTACACTTACCATGCCTCTTGTCATGCCATTTCACATGCCCCCTCACATGCCATTCCACATCAGACATGGGCATTTTGACCTGACAGGTTGGGTCGTCGGGTCGGGTCCAGGACAGGCCGACCGGACCCGGTCAAGTCGACTTGCGACCCGTAGATTCATATGTCAACCGGGTCGGGTCAAACCGACCCGTTGACGGGTCGCACTGGACCCGCCTATGATCACCCAATCTTCTACGCACCATCAGATCTGTTTGAGTCCTTGCGCGCACATCAGCAGCCGCGCTTCCCACTACCAGAGAGTAGTGCGCGCCACCCCACAGAGCAGCGCGCGTTACTCCCACCTGCATACAGCGCTCGCTCCCATTATTGAAAATACTAAGCTGAGTGCGCCACGTCAGGCAGCAAAGTGCGCGCCACTCCCAACTGCCAACTCACATGCCCTTTCAAATGCCATACCTCATGCCGTTTTACATACCATGTGACACGCCTTACATATCCCATCCCCCATACCATCCCCCATGCCTTCCCCCATACCATCCCCCATGCCATCCCACTTCAACGCCACACATGCAGGGAAAAGGGGATTTCGTGGCAGCATTGCTGCTTGGATGGTCTCATGTAATCCGTTGCCGCATGGCAAGCATCTCATTGCGTCTCAGTCCTACATTCGAATTCACATGCCATCCCCCATGCCATCCCACATACAGGGAACAGGAGATTTGATGACAGCATTGCTGCTTGGATGGTCACATGTGAGTGGGGCAGTTGCAGCACGGTGCTGCATCTCACAGTGCTGGTTACATTTCACAGTGCTGGTTACATTTCACAGTGCTGGTTACATCTCACAGTGCTGGTTACATCTCACAGTGCTGGTTACATTTCACAGTGCTGGTTACATCTCACAGTGCTGGTTACATCTCACAGTGCTGGTTACATCTCACAGTGCTGGTTACATCTCACAGTGCTGTTTACATCTGACAGTGCTGGTTACATCTCACAGTGCAGTGATGGTTACATCTGACAGTGCTGGTTACATCTCACAGTGCTGGTTACATCTCACAGTGTTACATCTCACGTGCTGGTTACATCTCACAGTGCTGGTTACATCTCACTCTTCTGGTTACATTGACTCAATCTGCTCCTCATTCTCTCAGCTCCTCTCCTTCCATTCTCTCCCTCACACACTTTCCTTTCCCCCCTCTCTCCCTCTTTCCCTCCCTCCTTCCCTCCCTCTCTCCCTCTTTCCCTCCCTACTTCCCTCCCTCTCTCCCTCCTTTCATCAGAAGTATCCTCAAGACTTGGCTAGAGCAGCGGAGCTAGCAGTGGCATCCCTACAGGTGAGCAGCTGCTGTTGCGCCTCGTGCTTGTGTTTGTTGATGCTCTGCTGTGTTTTCAATGTTCGTCTAGCTTTTCTGTTTCAACAGCAGAGCTGGCAGTGGCACTGGGCTGTCCATGGCTTTGAGGCAAGCTATATGAGCAGAGTTGGCATTGGCAACCCGTGGCATTGCAACCTTCCTGACCTGATTGCTGCTCTCCTCCCATTCTTTCTCCCTACAGGCTGTGCTCGCACGAACCTTGCAGCACCGCTCTCCACCTCTGGACGGCACCGAGTCCTCTCCCACTCCCCCCACTCCCAAGCGCCTGGAGCTCTGCCTCGTTCAGAGCCGCGATGACATTATAAGCCCGCCTGTTGTGTTACGTGCACAAGCGGTTGAAAGCGGTGTAGATGGTTTAGATGGATTGCAAGATGGTGAAAGTGCCTTGGTGAGTGGTGACAGTGTAGGGGTGCTGCAGGATAAGGGAGTTGATGCTCAGCTGACAACTGAGAGCTGAGTTGAATGTACTGTAAAAAGAAAACACTCAACTGTTTTTGGCCAGGTGAGGCACTTCCCTGAGCACAATTAACACTAAGAAAAGGACCAGGCGAATTCGAACTCACAAGCTGTTACGCTTCAATATTTCGGAGAGAGGGTTATGCTAGTGGTCCTGTGTTGAATTAACTTGGTAGGTATCATGTTATACTACAAGCAAGTGATTTCCGTACTGAGCTCTCTTGTCAAGCATCATGGAGGACGCAGAGCCGCTGCGCGCGCTCTCCGCCCACATCGCGTAAAAACGGACGCGGGTATCGCCCTTACTTAGATAGTCTCCCTCAGCTTTCCGCTCTATCGCCGCGTTCCTTCCGTCCCTGGTCCCTCCCCGCGCTGCGCGCGCTCTCCGTCCACAGCGCGTGACGCGGACCGTACTTGTCTCCCGCCGAGTAGCCATGGAGGACGCAGAGGCGCGCCGCTCTCGCCTGCGCAGCATGCGCGAGTCCGCGGCGAAGCAGCAGGCGGCGTCCCCCGGCGCGCCCACGCCTTCCGCCGCCCTCTCCGCACTCCCCTCCCCTGACTTCTCTCCGCCGCTTATCCGCACGCATCTGCGTGTGCGCCATCCGGGGAAGGCGGACCTGGGGGAGGTAGATCTGCTAGACGGCCAGCAGGAGCAGCCACCACAGGCTCGGGGAATTTCTCACAGGCCTCATGTAAATATCTTCAAAGCTCTAGCGTGTTTGTCTTAAAGCCCTATCATTCTCAGCTTCCGAGGTACCTGATCTACCCTACTCCCCAGCACCACGAGTGTCAAGTGCTGCCGTTTATGACTCCCAAGTCATCTCTCAAGCATTTCTCGTGTCATGTCGTGCTGGTGCCGCGCCGTGCCGGGTCGCGCCGTGCCGTGCCGGGTCGCGCCGTGCCGTGCCGTGTCGTATCCTGTATGCCGACCGTATGTCGAAAATGTCCATCGGGGAACTACCTTGAGGCAGAAGCAACTCAACGTCTCTCCCTCCCCATGTGTGATGCACCCTCCAACTGCCTGTCTAACTAATATGGGCCCTTCTCCCAGGTTGAATAGAAAAAACCCCTGTTTCTGGCCTCTGTTTCCCTCCCTTGCAACATCCAGACTCAAGCAGACGCCATCACTGCATGTGACATGCTGCGCGCTGCAGGGCCCAGGAAGGTATGCGAGGCTACAGGGGAGGAAGAAGAGTGGGCAGGTAGGTGAGGGGGACTTTCTGGAATCTCAATACTGTTTCGAACAAACGTGTGGCGGTGGATTAGCCTGCTGCTTGATGCTGCGGGTCCCAGAAACGTATTCTGCACGGCTAGGGCCTAGAGGGGACGAAGAACTGTGGGGCAGGAACTTTCGGGAAACTCAAATTTCCTCAAGTGTTTTGAATGTAAGTATGATGGTGAATTGGGATGGTTTTGCATGCTCTAGGGCCCAGAAAGGTATCACATTGAGTGGGGTTCAGGTCATCTAAACCTCATGGGGGTTGGGGCGGTGGCATCTCTACAGGTGAGCAGCTGCTGTTGCGCCTCGTGCTTGTGTTTGTTGATGCTCTGCTGTGTTTTCAATGTTTGTCTAGCTTTTCTGTTTCAACAGCAGAGCTGGCAGTGGCACTGGGCTGTCCATGGCTTTGAGGCAAGCTATATCAGCAGAGTTGGCATTGGCAACCCGTGGCATTGCAACCTTCCTGACCTGATTGCTCCTCTCCTCCCATTCTTTCTCCCTACAGGCTGTGCTCGCACGAACCTTGCAGCACCGCTCTCCACCTCTGGACGGCACCGAGTCCTCTCCCACTCCCCCCACTCCCAAGCGCCTGGAGCTCTGCCTCGTTCAGAGCCGTGATGACTATATAAGCCCGCCTGTTGTGTTACGTGCACAAGCGGTTGAAAGCGGTGTAGATGGTTTGGATGGATTGCAAGATGGTGAAAGTGCCTTGGTGAGCAGTGACAGTGTAGGGGTGCTGCAGGATAAGGGAGTTGATGCTCAGCTGACAACTGAGAGCTGAGTTGAATGTACTGTAAAAAGAGAACGCTCAACTGATTTTGGCCGGGTGAGGCACTTTCCTGAGCACAATTAACACCAAGAAAAGGACCAGGCGGGAATCGAACCCACAAGGTGTTGCTTAATGGTATTTTGAAAGAGAAAGTTATGCTACTGGTCCTGTGTTGTATTGAATTTGTTGTGTAAAAGTCTATTTGACGACGAAGTGATTTTCAAGGTTGGCCGTACCGAGCTCTCTTGTCAAGCATCATGGAGGACGCAGAGCCACTGCGCGCGCTCTCCGCCCACATCGCGTAAAAACGGACCAGGCGGGTATCGCCCTTACTTAGATAGTTTCCCTCAGCTTTCCGCTCTATCGCCGCGTTCCTTCCGTCCCTAGTCCCTCCCCGCGCTGCGCGCGCTCTCCGTCCACAGCGCGTGACGCGGACCGTACTTGTCTCCCGCCGAGTAGCCATGGAGGACGCAGAGGCGCGCCGCTCTCGCCTGCGCAGCATGCGCGAGTCCGCGGCGAAGCAGCAGGCGGCGTCCCCCAGCGCGCCCACGCCTTCCGCCGCCCTCTCCGCACTCCCCTCCCCCGACTTCTCTCCGCCGCTTATCCGTACGCATCCGCGCGTGCGCCATCCGGGGAAGGCGGACCTGGGGGAGGTAGATCTGCTAGACGGCCAGCAGGAGCAGCCACCACAGGCTCGGGGAATTTCTCACAGGCCTCATGTAAATATCTTCAGAGCTCTAGCGTGTTGGTCTTAAAGCCCTATCATTCTCAGCTTCCGAGGTACCTGATCTACCCTACTCCCCAGCACCACGAGTGTCAAGTGCTGCCGTTTATGACTCCCAAGTCATCTCTCCAGCATTTCTCCCAAGTCATTTCTCCAGCATTTCCCTCGCAGCATCCGGACTCAAGCAGACGCCATCAGTGCATGTGACATGCTGCGCGCTGCAGGGCCCAGGAAGGTATGCGAGGCTACAGGGGAGGAAGAACAGTGGGTAGGTAGGTGAGTGGTGCAGCAGAGCAGGTGAGTGGTGCAGCAGAGCAGGTGAGTGGTGCGGCAGAGCAGGTGAGTGGTGCAGCAGAGCAGGTGAGTGGTGCGGCAGAGCAGGTGAGTGGTGCAGCAGAGCAGGTGAGTGGTGCAGCAGAGCAGGTGAGTGGTGCAGCAGAGCAGGTGAGTGGTGCAGCAGAGCAGGTGAGTGGTGCAGCAGAGCAGGTGAGTGGTGCAGCAGAGCAGGTGAGTGGTGCAGCAGAGCAGGTGAGTGGTGCAGCAGAGCAGGTGAGTGGTGCAGCAGAGCAGGTGAGTGGTGCAGCAGAGCAGGTGAGTGGTGCAGCAGAGCAGGTGAGTGGTGCAGCAGAGCAGGTGAGTGGTGCAGCAGAGCAGGTGAGTGGTGCAGCAGAGCAGGTGAGTGGTGCAGCAGAGCAGGTGAGTGGTGCAGCAGAGCAGGTGAGTGGTGCAGCAGAGCAGGTGAGTGGTGCAGCAGAGCAGGTGAGTAGTGCAGCAGAGCAGGTGAGTGGTGCAGCAGAGCAGGTGAGTGGTGCAGCAGAGCAGGGCACGGGGTGTGTAGGTGCTGGACTCGCTGCTGATAGCCTTGTGCTGGTGGTGGGGCGTGACGCCAGTAGCCCTGCTGTAGAGCAGATGGGTGAGGTGACAGGGCAATGGGCGTGCCAGTGTAGTGGTCGAGGTGTGCTTTGAGTCGAATCACTCGCATGTGGTTGGATATGCTGCTGCTGCTGATGCTGGTGCTGGTGCTGGTGGTGGGGAGTGACGCCAGCAGCTGTGCAGCAGGGGAAGTGAGTGAGGTTACAGGTCATGAGGGTGTTGGTCTGGTGTTGAGGTGTGGTCTGAGATGACTCCTGAACATGCTGCTTGTGCTGCTGGTGGGTAGTGATGCCAGTAGCCCTGCTGCAGAGGAGGTGTGTGAGAGGGCATGGGGGTGTTGGTCTAGTGCTTGATTTGATGTGTGGTGTGAGGATGGGGCAGGTTTCACACAACAGGTCGGCGCATGAGGCATGCCGTGTCGGTGAGTATTAGAAGGTCAGCAATGGGCCCTTGTTTTGACCTTGGAAAGCAGGTCTCATCACTTCACCCCCCTGCCCTTGTCACTTCACCCGCCTGCCCTTGTCACTTCACCCGCCTGCCCTTGTCACTTCACCCGCCTGCCCTTGTCACTTCACCCCCCTGTGCTGGTCACTTATCCTGCCTACCTGCAGTGAACTTGTGCCACTTTTCTTCTTTGTCCCCCTCTTTCATTCAATTCTCACTCTCCCTTCAATTTCTGTCACTCGTTATCCCCTACGTTTGCACCTGCCCTGCCCACCCCTACATACACCACCCCTTACATACACTGCCCTGGCTCCCACTCTGGTCAACATCTTGACATACGTATTTCAGGAGGAGGGCCCCGGACCACCTGGATCATCTGGATCACATTCCTTGCAACGCTTCTGCTTTGCAGTGCCCAAGATATCCGAGTACTTCACTGTATGGCACTCCTTCTCACACTCTCCTTCTCACACCCTCCTTCTCTCACTCTCCTTCTCACACTCTCCTTCAGTGTGCAAATCAAAACAAGCAGCGCATATCGTCTCTCTCATCCCCCCTTGCTCTCCCTTCTGCCCTCCTCTCCCTTCCCCCCTTACTCCCCTCCACCTCCCTCAGGCGGCAAGGCGACAACATGAGCGTAATCGGAAGGGTGATGGCAGAAAGCTTGTTTGTGATTGATTAATAAGCAGAGATGGGGTACAAGAGAGGGGGAAACCCCCCTAAAATCCTGAAAAAACCCCCCCACAGCCCCCCCAAGGCCCCCCTAAGGCCCCCCTACCCCCCAATTCTCCTCACAGCCCCTCACAGCCCCCCTCGAACCGCCCTGGAAATCCCTGGGCATGGCCCATGCATATCTGCTCCCTGTCATATCACATTCCTGCTTCTGCTTCTTCTTTGTGCTTCCTATCTATCATATCCCTCCCGGGCATGGCATGGCATGGCATGATATGGCCAACCAGGGAGGGGCGCACAGCACAGAGAGCCAGGAGCTCATCCACCACTCCCTCTTCTGTTCTGCTTCTGCTCCCCACTCCCCTCCCTTTTCCCTCACCCCTCCCCGCTTTCTCTGCCCGCCTGCGTATATAATAACAAGCACATACATTCACATTCGCTATGTCATCAAATCTATAAGTCATCTATCACTCTACGCGTCGTAGCAAATAGCCTCATGTTGTCGACAGGAGAAAATGGCACATGCGCTCCCTTGTGCATCTGTTTCTCTCTCTTCTTCTCCCTCATGTCCTGCCCTGCGCATGGCTGAACACAAGCAGGTGGCAACACATCTACTCCCTGTTTCCGTTTCTGCCACTCTTTGATATCCCAAACCTGGCCCAAACCAAACCTGCACTTCCCCCCCCCCCCCCTCCCCCTGCATGTATAACAACAGGCACATACATTTATGTTCTTAACGTGATCAGATTCATCCCTCCTACCACTCTGCACATCGCAAGCCGAGTGTCTTCATCTTGGCGACAGGAGGGAAGCTGGCACCTGCGCAAGGGGAGGGGGGGAGTTGGAGTGGGGGAGAGGGGGAGCGGAGCAAGTGAGCGGTGGGAGCAGGGCAAGTGAGGGGATGGCAGGAGGTGTGAGGGCATGGTGGGATGGCAGGTGTGAGGGATATGGCAAGGTGTGCAGTGCATGCTCTGAGGCGACTCACAACGCACATGCGGCTGGTTTGGTGGGGCATGCAGTACGGCATGGCGCTGCGCTCCCTCCTCCTGCTTCTGTTTCTCTCCCTTGTTCTCTCTCATGTCCCGCGCATGGATGATGAGGGACGGCCACACAAGCAGCTGGCAACGCATCTGCTCCCTGTGCAAAGTATCTTCATCTTGGCGACAGGAGAAACTGGCACCTGCGCAAGGGAAGGGGAGGAGTCGGGGTGGGGGAGCAGAGCAAGTGAGCGGGGGGAGCAGGGCAAGTGAGCGGGGGGAGCACCCTAAACCCCCTTACCCCCTTACCTGGCAGGAAATGAAATTCACCATGCAAGGAATGCAAATCCACCTGCCAGGGCATCAACAGGCACCATGCAGGGCATGAGAAGGCACCGTGCAACATGCGAAGGCACCTTGCAGGGCATGAGAAGGCACCTGGCAGAAGGGGGAAAGTGGGGAAAGAGGGGAGGGGGTGGGTGAGACAAGCTCAAATGGGCAGGCGCTGCAGTGGCAGCTGGCAGAAAGGGGAGGGGAGAGGGTGGCTTGGACGTCTCACAGTTCCCCATGCCCCCTTACACCCCCCCCTTGAGAAAGAATGCACACAGGAACAACAAACAAGCAAGCAAAACAAACTGAAACAAACAAACAAACAAACAAACAGGAAATATTGGGATGGAAAGAGGGGACGGGGTGAGTGAGACCTCTTCAATCAACATGCGCTACACTGGCACCTGCTGGAAACGGGAGGACAGAGGGGAGGTGTTGAGTGTGACACCTCAAAACATTATGCCTTGCACTGGCACCTGCTGGAAAGGGGAGGAAAATGGCATCATGCAAGGAATGAGAAGGCATCATGCAGGGAACGGCAAGGCACCTTGAGGGAATGAGAAGGCATATGATTTTTATGTGCCCTAGTACATTGTTTTGCTTTTGTGTTCATACAGTCATGCATCTTTCTGGCACCTGCACAAGGGGAGGGGAGGAGTTGGGGTGGGGGAGCAGAGCAAGTGAGCGGGGGGAGCAGGGCAAGTGAGCGGGGGGAGCACCCTAAACCCCCTGACCCTCTTACCTGGCAGGAAATGAGAAGGCACCATGAGGGAATGCGAATGCACCTGGCAGGGCATGCCAAGGCACCATGCAGGGCATGAGAATTTACCGGGCAGGGCATGAGAAGGCACCATGCAGGGCATGGGAAGGCACCTGGCAGAAGGGGGGAAGTGGGGAAAGAGGGGAGGGGGTGGGTGAGACATGCTCAAATAGGCAAGCGCTGCACTGGTACCTGGCAGAAAGGGGAGGGGAGAGGGTGGCCTGGATGTCTCAACGTTCCCCATGCCCCCTTACCGCCCCTTAAGCAAAGAATGCACACATGAACAAGAACAAGCAAGCAATCAAACTAAAACAAACAAACTGGAAATATGGGGAGGAAGGAGAGGAGGGGATGAGTGACACATCTCAAAACATTATGCGCCCTGCACTGCCACCTTCTGGAAAGGGGAGGACAGAGGGGAGGGGGTGAGTGAGACACCTCGAAACATTATGCCCTGCACTCCCACCTGCTGGAAAGGGGAGGTATGAGACGAGGGGGTGAGTGACACACCTCAGCATGCGCAGCACTGGCACCTGCTGGAAAGGGGAGGACAGAGAGGAGGAGGTGTGTGACACACCGCAAAACAACATGCGCAGCACTGGCACCTGCTGGAAAGGGGAGGACAGAGAGGAGGAGGTGTGTGACACACCGCAAAACAACATGCGCAGCACTGGCACCTGCTGGAAAGGGGAGGACAGAGAGGAGGAGGTGTGTGACACACCGCAAAACAACATGCGCAGCACTGGCACCTGCTGGAAAGGGGAGGACAGAGGGGAGGGGGTGAGTGAAACACCTCACAAAATTATGCCCTGCACCCCCACTCCGTGCTGCACCATCCGTCACACCACGCGCTGCTCTGGCAGCTGCTGAAACAGGGGGAGGGAGGGAAGGGGAGGGGAGTTGAGGGGGTGGGTTACATGACTAAAAACAAAGGAGAGAGAGGAGGGGATGGGTCACATGAATCAAAACAGAGGGGAGAGACAAGGGGATGGGTAACATGTCTCAAGAAGGGTTGAGGGTATCATATGAATGATACTATGTTTAGTTCTTGTATGTTCTTGTTTCTGTTCTTAGTTCTTGTTCTGGTTGTTTCTTTAGTCGTTGTTTCCGTTCTTCTCTCACCATGGGGCGGCGAGGCGAGGAGGCGAGGTGCTCGACAGCGGCGCGTGGAGGGCTGAGCCGCCCGCGTGGAGGGCTGAGCTGCCCGCGTGGAGGGCTGAGCCGCCCGCGTGGAGGGCTGAGCCGCCCGCGTGGAGGGCTGAGCCGCCCGCGTGGAGGGCTGAGCCGGCGTCCATGGGGTGGCCGACCCACCCCATACGCCATCAACACCACGTGCTGCAGTGGCTCATGCTGGAAGGGGTAGCCTGGTTGTAGGGTTTCGGGTTCAGAGTAAGAGGAGGGGGGAGAGAGAATGGGCAGGGTAAGTTCGGTGGGGAAATGAATGGGGCAAGTAATAATAATATGGGAAAACAGAATTTGATGTTTCTTTCCTTTCAATTGAAAAATTCCACTCCTTTCATCGTCTCAAGGCACCTAGCAGGGGATGACGAAGCATCAGGCAGGATATAAGTGGTTTGGGGAAAGGGCGAATTGTTTTCCCAATAATATCTATATTGGATCTTATTGTTTTTTATATACATGCTTCTTTTTTTTTGTCATGCTCTCATGTTTCAGTTGTGTTTAGTCTTTTTCTTGTACCTGGCGACGCGTTGTGATTTGAGCGCCTGGAGGCGCATGGAGGCTGCACTGGCACCGGCTCTGCTGTCCGCCAGAGCCGCGCCATGCGCCTCTGCTGTCCGCCACGGCCGCGCCATGCGCCGCCAGAGCGCCATGAGCAGCGGCGTCATTGTCGTTGGCGTGTCAGCGGCATGGCAATCGGCGTGACAGCAGTGTGGCATCGGTGCCCCGAAGCGGAACTAATCGGAAATCGCCATGTTTGGTGGCAGATTTTGGATGTGGAATGCCGCATTGCTGCTGGCTCCTGGAACGGCAGATGACGAGCTTGTGCTGGCTGCAGCGTGCCTGCCATGACCATGCACACGTCAGCAGGAACAAGGACAAGCAGAAATCGGAACAAACGGAGCTAAGAAGAGGGAATCTACAAAGAAAACGAAATTACGGGAAACAAGACTGAAGATAGCGTGAGTAAGAAAGCGGGCTTACGAAATACTAATGCCATGGCCCATGGCGGACGGCGATCCAAAAGAGAGGCTGCGCTCTTGAGTAGAATGGCTTGAGATTGAAACGAGATCTGAAAAACGAAACTACGATAGCGTGACTCCAACTAAGAAAGAAGGCTTACGAAATGGTGATGCCATGCCCCATGGCGGAGGGCGATCTAGAAGAGAGGCTCGGATGTTGAGTTGAGATAGAGTGGCGGATGATAAGAATCGAGGTCTGAAAAACGAGAGTGGGAGTTAGGTGAGCGATTGTGAGCCCAGCCCACTCACATCACGTTTCGTGCACTTTCTGGCTTGCTTGGTCCCCCTGAACGAACGTGGGTTCGTGGTGCAAAGTGGATGTACTGAAGTAGCGTTCTGCACAGTGCTACGTCGGCAGCGCAGTGACAAAGTCGGAAAGTCGGTTTGGGTGCCCTGCGTATATGCAGTCCGACACTCCGATACAGCGAGCGCGACCCAAAGTGAATGTGCCAGCATTTACAGTGACAAATTCGCAGCGCGAATAGGTTTCGCTCGTCAGCTGTGCCCAAAACGAGAACAGCAAAACAGTATCTTGCAAAACTACAGCTTTCCACATGGCAGTAAACAGAACCGATTTTGCTGATTTACAAGCTACACATGTAAGTTGACAAATATGTTTGTGTAATCTGGAGCTTATGCATGTAGGTCAACAAATCAATGATAAATTAGCTCTGGAATAATGAGCTGAATATTAAGGAGCGTGCGCATCTGCATGCGTATATGCATGAATACTCGCATGTCTGGTACCTACCTATTTAACCTAGACGCGCGTAGACATACGTATGCATGCGTACGTATGCCTTCATGCACGTAGTGCGTCTACCTACCGTACACACTCGTACGCGACGCATATGTACATAACTGTACATGCACCAACGCGTACGCACTCGTACGACCGACCTTTTTCTTTGCCCGCGCAAAGAGAGCCGTTGATGTCATCTCGCCGGGGACAATCGCTCTTGCTCGACTGATCGTCAAGTGTGACCGATTTTTGCCATTCTGCGCCGTGGTTACGCCAACAAATCGATCGGTTGGATGCTGAGCGAGACAAGCTTCACTTCCACCATTGGGTTGGGATAGAAAGAGAGAGACACGAAGGGCAGCGAGCCACATAGAGGGAGTGATGGAGGTGCAAGGAAGAGAAGGGGGGTTGAGCCTCCGTTGTTAAGGAGGTTTAGGGGGTGCAGGAATGCCCGAGATAACCACAACAAGGAAAGGGTGAATGCTAATAAGACGATCAAAGTCGTTGTATAGTGGACCTATTTTAGGCCAAAATAACGACTTTGATTGTGCTTTGTAACCTGATTACAGGCCAGACAGTAACTTTTGTTCTCCCTGAGTCCCAAAGATAAATTTGCAACACACCTGAAACGCTAGCGAATGCTAGGCATCATTTTATGCCTTTGTGTTGAATGGCGAAATGGGTACAGTTCTGTATCGAGGCGCAATTGCAGCTCTTGGCGGGGATGTTATACTGTTCCCGTCGTTGTGAAGTTGCAGCGAGCGAGTGACTCGGCTGTAACCTTCGGTGTAGGTTGCAACGAGCGATTGACGCAGCGCGCTTGCGATAGTTGCGATATCGCGCTGTCGCACGCACCAAGTTCTTCACCCCCCCTTCCCACCCCCCAACGCAGAGTTTGTCGCTTCTCTAATCCCCATCCCATCACATCCCACCTAACACCCCCTTGACTGTTTAGTACAGCACCTACCAGATGGAACACCACCCATTCCAACCGCTTCGAACCCTTGCTAATCGAGTCAAGCTGAAACCTAGCAGAAGAAATCGAACACTCCCCCTTGGGAGTGGGACTCTAATTAGCTGTTCGTTCGGATTGTATTAAGCTGTTGGTCGTAATTAGCTGTTTGTTTAGATTCAGATGGTGACGCTTCTAGTTAGAATGCGTGGGCAGAGATAAGGCTCCTCCTCGCTATCCCCGCACACCCTGACCTGACTAGCCTAGCAGTGCAGCGTCGGATAGGTATCTCGCACATCGTTCCAGCTGTCACGAGTCGCTCTTATCACCTTAGCGCGGTGCAATCGGGCCCGTGTAACCCTAGGCGTGACGTGATCGTGCAATGGGGCGTGTGTGCGGCAACCGCATCAACGCCATGGCGCAAAGCAACAGCAACAGCCTGCTGTAAGTCGCTCACGGGCCCACGCGCCCGTGCGCCCTGCTTTACGTGCGCCCACGCGCTCCTGCGCCGTGCGTTCCGTGTGCCCACACGCACGTGTGCCGTCCTTTCTGTGCGCTCACGCGCTCCTGCACCCTGCTTTCCGTGCGCCCACGCGATCCTGCGCTTTGCTTTCCGTGCGCCCACGCGCCCGTGCACCGTGCTTTCCATGCGCTCACGCGCACTTGCGCCGTGCTTGCGTGCGCTCACGTGCTCGTGCACTCAGGCGCGCCGCTCTCGCCTGCGTGGCATGCGCGAGTCCGCGGCGAAGCAGCAGGCGGCGTCCCCCGGCGCGCCCACGCCTTCCGCCGCCCTCTCCGCACTCCCCTCCCCCGACTTCTCCCCCACCGCTTATGCGTGAATGCACCAGGGGTATGTGGGCAACAAGGCGGCGGTCTTCCCCCTGCAACTGCTGGGCTTCGATGTGGACCCAATCAACTCCGTGCAGCTCTCCAACCACACTGGTGCGATGCTGTTGGTTGGTTACCTGGTAACCATATTGGTGAGAATGGTAAGCCCTCCCCACGTTGCTGGGCTTCGATGTGCCCCCCCTCAACTCCGTGCAGCTCTCCAACCGCACTGGCGAGAATGTTGGTAACTGCGTTGGTGTGCATAGTGGTAACCACATGGGTGCTTCATGGTAACCGCACATTGGCGAGAGTGGTAACCACTCCCCACCCTGCAGCTGCTGGGCTTTGATGTGGCCCCCCTCAACTCCGTGCAGCTCTCCAACCACACTGGTACGATGCTGTTGGTTACTTGGTAACTGAACTGGCGCAATGGTGTTGGGTACCTAATAACCACACTAGTGCAATGCTGCTAGTTACCTGGTAACCACACTGGTGAGAGTGGTAAGCCCTCCCCACCCTGCTGTGTCACCGGTGCATGTTGGTGGTAACTGCACCGGTGCATGTTGGTAACTCCACTGGTGCATGTTGGTAACTGCACCGGTGCATGTTGGTGGTAACTGCACCGGTGCATGTTGGTGGTAACTGCACCGGTGCATGTTGGTGGTAACTGCACCGGTGCATGTTGGTGGTAACTGCACTGGTGCATGTTGGTAACTGCACTGGTGCATGTTGTTAACTGCACTGGTGCATATAGTGGTCACCACACCGGTGGTGGTAACCACACTGGTGTGACTGTTGGTAACCACACTGGTGCGAATGTTGGCAACTGCACTGGTGTGAATGTTGGTAACCACACTGGCGCATATAGTGGTAAGAGGGGCCCTTGTCTCTACTCTGTGACACGAGCGCCTTGAGGTTCATGCATCCCGTGTGTGCAGGGTAACCCATGTCTGTCATCCCTCTGTTCCCTGCTTGCCTGCCCGCTCCATGCCCCATCAATCCCATGCAGGGTACCCCACGTGGAAGGGGCAGATTCTGGATGGAGAGCAGCTGGGGGCGCTGATAGAGGGCGTGGAGGCCAATGGGCTGCTCTTCTACACGCACCTGCTCACCGGTGGGTTCCAGATGCATGATCACCTGTAGCTTCGAAACAGCACATCGCACATGGCTATGCAATTTCTCTTACACTTACCATGCCTCTTGTCATGCCATTTCACATGCCCCCTCACATGCCATTCCACATCAGACATGGGCATTTTGACCTGACAGGTTGGGTCGTCGGGTCGGGTCCAGGACAGGCCGACCGGACCCGGTCAAGTCGACTTGCGACCCGTAGATTCATATGTCAATCGGGTCGGGTCAAACCGATCCGTTGACGGGTTGCACTGGACCCGCCTATGATCGCCCAATCTTCTACGCACCATCAGATCTGTTTGAGTCCTTGCGCGCACATCAGCAGCCGCGCTTCCCACTACCGGAGAGTAGTGCGCGCCACCCCAGAGAGCAGCGCGCGTTACTCCCACCTGCATACAGCGCTCGCTCCCATTATTGAAAATACTAAGCTGAGTGCGCCACGTCAGGCAGCAAAGTGCGCGCCACTCCCAACTGCCAACTCACATGCCCTTTCAAATGCCATACCTCATGCCGTTTTACATACCATGTGACACGCCTTACATATCCCATCCCCCATACCATCCCCCATGCCTTCCCCCATACCATCCCCCATGCCATCCCACTTCAACGCCACACATGCAGGGAAAAGGGGATTTAGTGACAGCATTGCTGCTTGGATGGTCTCATGTAATCCGTTGCCGCATGGCAAGCATCTCATTGCGTCTCAGTCCTACATTCGAACCCACATGCCATCCCCCATGCCATCCCATATGCAGGGAACAGGAGATTTGATGACAGCATTGCTGCTTGGATGGTCACATGTGAGTGGGGCAGTTGCAGCACGGTGCTGCATCTCACAGTGCTGGTTACATCTCACAGTGCTGGTTACATCTCACAGTGCTGGTTACATCTCATAGTGCTGGTTACATCTCACAGTGCTGGTTACATCTCACAGTGCTGGTTACATCTCACAGTGCTGGTTACATCTCACAGTGCTGGTTACATCTCACAGTGTTACATCTCACAGTGCTGGTTACATCTCACAGTGCTGGTTACATCTCACTCTTCTGGTTACATTGACTCAATCTGCTCCTCATTCTCTCAGCTCCTCTCCTTCCATTCTCTCCCTCACACACTTTCCTTTCCCCCCTCTCTCCCTCTTTCCCTCCCTCCTTCCCTCCCTCTCTCCCTCTTTCCCTCCCTCCTTCCCTACATTGACTCAATCTGCTCCTCATTCTCTCAGCTCCTCTCCTTCCATTCTCTGCCTCACACACTTTCCTTTCCCCCCTCTCTCCCTCTTTCCCTCCCTCCTTACCTCCCTCTCTCCCTCTTTCCCTCCCTCCTTCCCTCCCTCTCTCCCTCTTTCCCTCCCTCCTTCCCTCCCTCTCTCCCTCCTTTCATCAGAAGTATCCTCACGACTTGGCTAGAGCAGCGGATCTAGCAGTGGCATCTCTACAGGTGAGCAGCTGCTGTTGCGCCTCGTGCTTGTGTTTGTTGATGCTCTGCTGTGTTTTCAATGTTTGTCTAGCTTTTCTGTTTCAACAGCAGAGCTGGCAGTGGCACTGGGCTGTCCATGGCTTTGAGGCAAGCTATATCAGCAGAGTTGGCATTGGCAACCCATGGCATTGCAACCTTCCTGACCTGATTGCTCCTCTCCTCCCATTCTGTCTCCCTACAGGCTGTGCTCGCACGAACCTTGCAGCACCGCTCTCCACCTCTGGACGGCACCGAGTCCTCTCCCACTCCCCCCACTCCCAAGCGCCTGGAGCTCTGCCTCGTTCAGAGCCGTGATTACTATATAAGCCCGCCTGTTGTGTTACGTGCACAAGCGGTTGAAAGCGGTGTAGATGGTTTGGATGGATTGCAAGATGGTGAAAGTGCCTTGGTGAGCAGTGACAGTGTAGGGGTGCTGCAGGATAAGGGAGTTGATGCTCAGCTGACAACTGAGAGCTGAGTTGAATGTACTGTAAAAAGAGAACGCTCAACTGATTTTGGCCGGGTGAGGCACTTTCCTGAGCACAATTAACACCAAGAAAAGGACCAGGCGGGAATCGAACCCACAAGGTGTTGCTAATAGTATTTTGAAAGAGAAAGTTATGCTACTGGTCCTGTGTTGTATTGAATTTGTTGTGTAAAAGTCTATTTGACGACAAAGTGATTTTCAAGGTTGGCCGTACCGAGCTCTCTTGTCAAGCATCATGGAGGACGCAGAGCCACTGCGCGCGCTCTCCGCCCACATCGCGTAAAAACGGACCAGGCGGGTATCGCCCTTACTTAGATAGTTTCCCTCAGCTTTCCGCTCTATCGCCGCGTTCCTTCCGTCCCTAGTCCCTCCCCGCGCTGCGCGCGCTCTCCGTCCACAGCGCGTGACGCGGACCGTACTTGTCTCCCGCCGAGTAGCCATGGAGGACGCAGAGGCGCGCCGCTCTCGCCTGCGCAGCATGCGCGAGTCCGCGGCGAAGCAGCAGGCGGCGTCCCCCAGCGCGCCCACGCCTTCCGCCGCCCTCTCCGCACTCCCCTCCCCCGACTTCTCTCCGCCGCTTATCCGTACGCATCCGCGCGTGCGCCATCCGGGGAAGGCGGACCTGGGGGAGGTAGATCTGCTAGACGGCCAGCAGGAGCAGCCACCACAGGCTCGGGGAATTTCTCACAGGCCTCATGTAAATATCTTCAGAGCTCTAGCGTGTTGGTCTTAAAGCCCTATCATTCTCAGCTTCCGAGGTACCTGATCTACCCTACTCCCCAGCACCACGAGTGTCAAGTGCTGCCGTTTATGACTCCCAAGTCATCTCTCCAGCATTTCTCCCAAGTCATTTCTCCAGCATTTCCCTCGCAGCATCCGGACTCAAGCAGACGCCATCAGTGCATGTGACATGCTGCGCGCTGCAGGCCCCAGGAAGGTATGCGAGGCTACAGGGGAGGAAGAACAGTGGGTAGGTAGGTGAGTGGTGCAGCAGAGCAGGTGAGTGGTGCAGCAGAGCAGGTGAGTGGTGCGGCAGAGCAGGTGAGTGGTGCAGCAGAGCAGGTGAGTGGTGCGGCAGAGCAGGTGAGTGGTGCAGCAGAGCAGGTGAGTGGTGCAGCAGAGCAGGTGAGTGGTGCAGCAGAGCAGGTGAGTGGTGCAGCAGAGCAGGTGAGTGGTGCAGCAGAGCAGGTGAGTGGTGCAGCAGAGCAGGTGAGTGGTGCAGCAGAGCAGGTGAGTGGTGCAGCAGAGCAGGTGAGTGGTGCAGCAGAGCAGGTGAGTGGTGCAGCAGAGCAGGTGAGTGGTGCAGCAGAGCAGGTGAGTGGTGCAGCAGAGCAGGTGAGTGGTGCAGCAGAGCAGGTGAGTGGTGCAGCAGAGCAGGTGAGTGGTGCAGCAGAGCAGGTGAGTGGTGCAGCAGAGCAGGTGAGTGGTGCAGCAGAGCAGGTGAGTGGTGCAGCAGAGCAGGTGAGTGGTGCAGCAGAGCAGGTGAGTAGTGCAGCAGAGCAGGTGAGTGGTGCAGCAGAGCAGGTGAGTGGTGCAGCAGAGCAGGGCACGGGGTGTGTAGGTGCTGGACTCGCTGCTGATAGCCTTGTGCTGGTGGTGGGGCGTGACGCCAGTAGCCCTGCTGTAGAGCAGATGGGTGAGGTGACAGGGCAATGGGCGTGCCAGTGTAGTGGTCGAGGTGTGCTTTGAGTCGAATCACTCGCATGTGGTTGGATATGCTGCTGCTGCTGATGCTGGTGCTGGTGCTGGTGGTGGGGAGTGACGCCAGCAGCCGTGCAGCAGGGGAAGTGAGTGAGGTTACAGGTCATGAGGGTGTTGGTCTGGTGTTGAGGTGTGGTCTGAGATGACTCCTGAACATGCTGCTTGTGCTGCTGGTGGGTAGTGATGCCAGTAGCCCTGCTGCAGAGGAGGTGTGTGAGAGGGCATGGGGGTGTTGGTCTAGTGCTTGATTTGATGTGTGGTGTGAGGATGGGGCAGGTTTCACACAACAGGTCGGCGCATGAGGCATGCCGTGTCGGTGAGTATTAGAAGGTCAGCAATGGGCCCTTGTTTTGACCTTGGAAAGCAGGTCTCATCACTTCACCCCCCTGCCCTTGTCACTTCACCCGCCTGCCCTTGTCACTTCACCCGCCTGCCCTTGTCACTTCACCCGCCTGCCCTTGTCACTTCACCCCCCTGTGCTGGTCACTTATCCTGCCTACCTGCAGTGAACTTGTGCCACTTTTCTTCTTTGTCCCCCTCTTTCATTCAATTCTCACTCTCCCTTCAATTTCTGTCACTCGTTATCCCCTACGTTTGCACCTGCCCTGCCCACCCCTACATACACCACCCCTTACATACACTGCCCTGGCTCCCACTCTGGTCAACATCTTGACATACGTATTTCAGGAGGAGGGCCCCGGACCACCTGGATCATCTGGATCACATTCCTTGCAACGCTTCTGCTTTGCAGTGCCCAAGATATCCGAGTACTTCACTGTATGGCACTCCTTCTCACACTCTCCTTCTCACACCCTCCTTCTCTCACTCTCCTTCTCACACTCTCCTTCAGTGTGCAAATCAAAACAAGCAGCGCATATCGTCTCTCTCATCCCCCCTTGCTCTCCCTTCTGCCCTCCTCTCCCTTCCCCCCTTACTCCCCTCCACCTCCCTCAGGCGGCAAGGCGACAACATGAGCGTAATCGGAAGGGTGATGGCAGAAAGCTTGTTTGTGATTGATTAATAAGCAGAGATGGGGTACAAGAGAGGGGGAAACCCCCCTAAAATCCTGAAAAAACCCCCCCACAGCCCCCCCAAGGCCCCCCTAAGGCCCCCCTACCCCCCAATTCTCCTCACAGCCCCTCACAGCCCCCCTCGAACCGCCCTGGAAATCCCTGGGCATGGCCCATGCATATCTGCTCCCTGTCATATCACATTCCTGCTTCTGCTTCTTCTTTGTGCTTCCTATCTATCATATCCCTCCCGGGCATGGCATGGCATGGCATGATATGGCCAACCAGGGAGGGGCGCACAGCACAGAGAGCCAGGAGCTCATCCACCACTCCCTCTTCTGTTCTGCTTCTGCTCCCCACTCCCCTCCCTTTTCCCTCACCCCTCCCCGCTTTCTCTGCCCGCCTGCGTATATAATAACAAGCACATACATTCACATTCGCTAGGTCATCAAATCTATAAGTCATCTATCACTCTACGCGTCGTAGCAAATAGCCTCATGTTGTCGACAGGAGAAAATGGCACATGCGCTCCCTCCTTGTGCATCTGTTTCTCTCTCTTCTTCTCCCTCATGTCCCGCCCTGCGCATGGCTGAACACAAGCAGGTGGCAACACATCTACTCCCTGTTTCCGTTTCTGCCACTCTTTGATATCCCAAACCTGGCCCAAACCAAACCTGCACTTCCCCCCCCCCCCCCCCCCCCTCCCCCTGCATGTATAACAACAGGCACATACATTTATGTTCTTAACGTGATCAGATTCATCCCTCCTACCACTCTGCACATCGCAAGCCAAGTGTCTTCATCTTGGCGATAGGAGGGAAGCTGGCACCTGCGCAAGGGGAGGGGGGGAGTTGGGGTGGGGGAGAGGGGGAGCGGAGCAAGTGAGCGGGGGGAGCAGACCAAGTGAGGGGATGGCAGGAGGTGTGAGGGCATGGTGGGATGGCAGGTGTGTGGGATATGGCAAGGTGTGCAGTGCATGCTCTGAGGCGACTCACAACGCACATGCGGCTGAATTGGTGGGGCATGCAGCATGGCATGGCGCTGCGCTCCTCCCTGCTTCTGTTTCTCTCCCTTGTCCTCTCTCATGTCCCGCGCATGGATGATCAGGGACGGGCACACAAGCAGCTGGCAACGCATCTGCTCCCTGTGCAAAGTATCTTCATCTTGGCGACAGGAGAAACTGGCACCTGCGCAAGGGGAGGGGAGGAGTCGGGGTGGGGGAGCAGAGCAAGTGAGCGGGGGGAGCAGGGCAAGTGAGCGGGGGGAGCACCCTAAACCCCCTTACCCCCTTACCTGGCAGGAAATGAAATTCACCATGCAAGGAATGCAAATCCACCTGCCAGGGCATCAACAGGCACCATGCAGGGCATGAGAAGGCACCGTGCAACATGCGAAGGCACCTTGCAGGGCATGAGAAGGCACCTGGCAGAAGGGGGAAAGTGGGGAAAGAGGGGAGGGGGTGGGTGAGACAAGCTCAAATGGGCAGGCGCTGCAGTGGCAGCTGGCAGAAAGGGGAGGGGAGAGGGTGGCTTGGACGTCTCACAGTTCCCCATGCCCCCTTACACCCCCCCCTTGAGAAAGAATGCACACAGGAACAACAAACAAGCAAGCAAAACAAACTGAAACAAACAAACAAACAAACAAACAAACAGGAAATATTGGGATGGAAAGAGGGGACGGGGTGAGTGAGACCTCTTCAATCAACATGCGCTACACTGGCACCTGCTGGAAACGGGAGGACAGAGGGGAGGTGTTGAGTGTGACACCTCAAAACATTATGCCTTGCACTGGCACCTGCTGGAAAGGGGAGGAAAATGGCATCATGCAAGGAATGAGAAGGCATCATGCAGGGAACGGCAAGGCACCTTGAGGGAATGAGAAGGCATATGATTTTTATGTGCCCTAGTACATTGTTTTGCTTTTGTGTTCATACAGTCATGCATCTTTCTGGCACCTGCACAAGGGGAGGGGAGGAGTTGGGGTGGGGGAGCAGAGCAAGTGAGCGGGGGGAGCAGGGCAAGTGAGCGGGGGGAGCACCCTAAACCCCCTGACCCTCTTACCTGGCAGGAAATGAGAAGGCACCATGAGGGAATGCGAATGCACCTGGCAGGGCATGCCAAGGCACCATGCAGGGCATGAGAATTTACCGGGCAGGGCATGAGAAGGCACCATGCAGGGCATGGGAAGGCACCTGGCAGAAGGGGGGAAGTGGGGAAAGAGGGGAGGGGGTGGGTGAGACATGCTCAAATAGGCAAGCGCTGCACTGGTACCTGGCAGAAAGGGGAGGGGAGAGGGTGGCCTGGATGTCTCAACGTTCCCCATGCCCCCTTACCGCCCCTTAAGCAAAGAATGCACACATGAACAAGAACAAGCAAGCAATCAAACTAAAACAAACAAACTGGAAATATGGGGAGGAAGGAGAGGAGGGGATGAGTGACACATCTCAAAACATTATGCGCCCTGCACTGCCACCTTCTGGAAAGGGGAGGACAGAGGGGAGGGGGTGAGTGAGACACCTCGAAACATTATGCCCTGCACTCCCACCTGCTGGAAAGGGGAGGTATGAGACGAGGGGGTGAGTGACACACCTCAGCATGCGCAGCACTGGCACCTGCTGGAAAGGGGAGGACAGAGAGGAGGAGGTGTGTGACACACCGCAAAACAACATGCGCAGCACTGGCACCTGCTGGAAAGGGGAGGACAGAGAGGAGGAGGTGTGTGACACACCGCAAAACAACATGCGCAGCACTGGCACCTGCTGGAAAGGGGAGGACAGAGAGGAGGAGGTGTGTGACACACCGCAAAACAACATGCGCAGCACTGGCACCTGCTGGAAAGGGGAGGACAGAGGGGAGGGGGTGAGTGAAACACCTCACAAAATTATGCCCTGCACCCCCACTCCGTGCTGCACCATCCGTCACACCACGCGCTGCTCTGGCAGCTGCTGAAACAGGGGGAGGGAGGGAAGGGGAGGGGAGTTGAGGGGGTGGGTTACATGACTAAAAACAAAGGAGAGAGAGGAGGGGATGGGTCACATGAATCAAAACAGAGGGGAGAGACAAGGGGATGGGTAACATGTCTCAAGAAGGGTTGAGGGTATCATATGAATGATACTATGTTTAGTTCTTGTATGTTCTTGTTTCTGTTCTTAGTTCTTGTTCTGGTTGTTTCTTTAGTCGTTGTTTCCGTTCTTCTCTCACCATGGGGCGGCGAGGCGAGGAGGCGAGGTGCTCGACAGCGGCGCGTGGAGGGCTGAGCCGCCCGCGTGGAGGGCTGAGCTGCCCGCGTGGAGGGCTGAGCCGCCCGCGTGGAGGGCTGAGCCGCCCGCGTGGAGGGCTGAGCCGCCCGCGTGGAGGGCTGAGCCGGCGTCCATGGGGTGGCCGACCCACCCCATACGCCATCAACACCACGTGCTGCAGTGGCTCATGCTGGAAGGGGTAGCCTGGTTGTAGGGTTTCGGGTTCAGAGTAAGAGGAGGGGGGAGAGAGAATGGGCAGGGTAAGTTCGGTGGGGAAATGAATGGGGCAAGTAATAATAATATGGGAAAACAGAATTTGATGTTTCTTTCCTTTCAATTGAAAAATTCCACTCCTTTCATCGTCTCAAGGCACCTAGCAGGGGATGACGAAGCATCAGGCAGGATATAAGTGGTTTGGGGAAAGGGCGAATTGTTTTCCCAATAATATCTATATTGGATCTTATTGTTTTTTATATACATGCTTCTTTTTTTTTGTCATGCTCTCATGTTTCAGTTGTGTTTAGTCTTTTTCTTGTACCTGGCGACGCGTTGTGATTTGAGCGCCTGGAGGCGCATGGAGGCTGCACTGGCACCGGCTCTGCTGTCCGCCAGAGCCGCGCCATGCGCCTCTGCTGTCCGCCACGGCCGCGCCATGCGCCGCCAGAGCGCCATGAGCAGCGGCGTCATTGTCGTTGGCGTGTCAGCGGCATGGCAATCGGCGTGACAGCAGTGTGGCATCGGTGCCCCGAAGCGGAACTAATCGGAAATCGCCATGTTTGGTGGCAGATTTTGGATGTGGAATGCCGCATTGCTGCTGGCTCCTGGAACGGCAGATGACGAGCTTGTGCTGGCTGCAGCGTGCCTGCCATGACCATGCACACGTCAGCAGGAACAAGGACAAGCAGAAATCGGAACAAACGGAGCTAAGAAGAGGGAATCTACAAAGAAAACGAAATTACGGGAAACAAGACTGAAGATAGCGTGAGTAAGAAAGCGGGCTTACGAAATACTAATGCCATGGCCCATGGCGGACGGCGATCCAAAAGAGAGGCTGCGCTCTTGAGTAGAATGGCTTGAGATTGAAACGAGATCTGAAAAACGAAACTACGATAGCGTGACTCCAACTAAGAAAGAAGGCTTACGAAATGGTGATGCCATGCCCCATGGCGGAGGGCGATCTAGAAGAGAGGCTCGGATGTTGAGTTGAGATAGAGTGGCGGATGATAAGAATCGAGGTCTGAAAAACGAGAGTGGGAGTTAGGTGAGCGATTGTGAGCGCAGCCCACTCACATCACGTTTCGTGCACTTTCTGGCTTGCTTGGTCCCCCTGAACGAACGTGGGTTCGTGGTGCAAAGTGGATGTACTGAAGTAGCGTTCTGCACAGTGCTACGTCGGCAGCGCAGTGACAAAGTCGGAAAGTCGGTTTGGGTGCCCTGCGTATATGCAGTCCGACACTCCGATACAGCGAGCGCGACCCAAAGTGAATGTGCCAGCATTTACAGTGACAAATTCGCAGCGCGAATAGGTTTCGCTCGTCAGCTGTGCCCAAAACGAGAACAGCAAAACAGTATCTTGCAAAACTACAGCTTTCCACATGGCAGTAAACAGAACCGATTTTGCTGATTTACAAGCTACACATGTAAGTTGACAAATATGTTTGTGTAATCTGGAGCTTATGCATGTAGGTCAACAAATCAATGATAAATTAGCTCTGGAATAATGAGCTGAATATTAAGGAGCGTGCGCATCTGCATGCGTATATGCATGAATACTCGCATGTCTGGTACCTACCTATTTAACCTAGACGCGCGTAGACATACGTATGCATGCGTACGTATGCCTTCATGCACGTAGTGCGTCTACCTACCGTACACACTCGTACGCGACGCATATGTACATAACTGTACATGCACCAACGCGTACGCACTCGTACGACCGACCTTTTTCTTTGCCCGCGCAAAGAGAGCCGTTGATGTCATCTCGCCGGGGACAATCGCTCTTGCTCGACTGATCGTCAAGTGTGACCGATTTTTGCCATTCTGCGCCGTGGTTACGCCAACAAATCGATCGGTTGGATGCTGAGCGAGACAAGCTTCACTTCCACCATTGGGTTGGGATAGAAAGAGAGAGACACGAAGGGCAGCGAGCCACATAGAGGGAGTGATGGAGGTGCAAGGAAGAGAAGGGGGGTTGAGCCTCCGTTGTTAAGGAGGTTTAGGGGGTGCAGGAATGCCCGAGATAACCACAACAAGGAAAGGGTGAATGCTAATAAGACGATCAAAGTCGTTGTATAGTGGACCTATTTTAGGCCAAAATAACGACTTTGATTGTGCTTTGTAACCTGATTACAGGCCAGACAGTAACTTTTGTTCTCCCTGAGTCCCAAAGATAAATTTGCAACACACCTGAAACGCTAGCGAATGCTAGGCATCATTTTATGCCTTTGTGTTGAATGGCGAAATGGGTACAGTTCTGTATCGAGGCGCAATTGCAGCTCTTGGCGGGGATGTTATACTGTTCCCGTCGTTGTGAAGTTGCAGCGAGCGAGTGACTCGGCTGTAACCTTCGGTGTAGGTTGCAACGAGCGATTGACGCAGCGCGCTTGCGATAGTTGCGATATCGCGCTGTCGCACGCACCAAGTTCTTCACCCCCCCTTCCCACCCCCCAACGCAGAGTTTGTCGCTTCTCTAATCCCCATCCCATCACATCCCACCTAACACCCCCTTGACTGTTTAGTACAGCACCTACCAGATGGAACACCACCCATTCCAACCGCTTCGAACCCTTGCTAATCGAGTCAAGCTGAAACCTAGCAGAAGAAATCGAACACTCCCCCTTGGGAGTGGGACTCTAATTAGCTGTTCGTTCGGATTGTATTAAGCTGTTGGTCGTAATTAGCTGTTTGTTTAGATTCAGATGGTGACGCTTCTAGTTAGAATGCGTGGGCAGAGATAAGGCTCCTCCTCGCTATCCCCGCACACCCTGACCTGACTAGCCTAGCAGTGCAGCGTCGGATAGGTATCTCGCACATCGTTCCAGCTGTCACGAGTCGCTCTTATCACCTTAGCGCGGTGCGATCGGGCCCGTGTAACCCTAGGCGTGACGTGATCGTGCAATGGGGCGTGTGTGCGGCAACCGCATCAACGCCATGGCGCAACGCAACAGCAACAGCCTGCTGTAAGTCGCTCACGGGCCCACGCGCCCGTGCGCCCTGCTTTACGTGCGCCCACGCGCTCCTGCGCCGTGCGTTCCGTGCGCCCACACGCAGGTGTGCCGTCCTTTCTGTGCGCTCACGCGCTCCTGCACCCTGCTTTCCGTGCGCCCACGCGATCCTGCGCTTTGCTTTCCGTGCGCCCACGCGCCCGTGCACCGTGCTTTCCATGCGCTCACGCGCACTTGCGCCGTGCTTGCGTGCGCTCACGTGCTCGTGCACTCAGGCGCGCCGCTCTCGCCTGCGTGGCATGCGCGAGTCCGCGGCGAAGCAGCAGGCGGCGTCCCCCGGCGCGCCCACGCCTTCCGCCGCCCTCTCCGCACTCCCCTCCCCCGACTTCTCCCCCACCGCTTATGCGTGAATGCACCAGGGGTATGTGGGCAACAAGGCGGCGGTCTTCCCCCTGCAACTGCTGGGCTTCGATGTGGACCCAATCAACTCCGTGCAGCTCTCCAACCACACTGGTGCGATGCTGTTGGTTGGTTACCTGGTAACCATATTGGTGAGAATGGTAAGCCCTCCCCACGTTGCTGGGCTTCGATGTGCCCCCCCTCAACTCCGTGCAGCTCTCCAACCGCACTGGCGAGAATGTTGGTAACTGCGTTGGTGTGCATAGTGGTAACCACATGGGTGCTTCATGGTAACCGCACATTGGCGAGAGTGGTAACCACTCCCCACCCTGCAGCTGCTGGGCTTTGATGTGGCCCCCCTCAACTCCGTGCAGCTCTCCAACCACACTGGTACGATGCTGTTGGTTACTTGGTAACTGAACTGGCGCAATGGTGTTGGGTACCTAATAACCACACTAGTGCAATGCTGCTAGTTACCTGGTAACCACACTGGTGAGAGTGGTAAGCCCTCCCCACCCTGCTGTGTCACCGGTGCATGTTGGTGGTAACTGCACCGGTGCATGTTGGTAACTCCACTGGTGCATGTTGGTAACTGCACCGGTGCATGTTGGTGGTAACTGCACCGGTGCATGTTGGTGGTAACTGCACCGGTGCATGTTGGTGGTAACTGCACCGGTGCATGTTGGTGGTAACTGCACTGGTGCATGTTGGTAACTGCACTGGTGCATGTTGTTAACTGCACTGGTGCATATAGTGGTCACCACACCGGTGGTGGTAACCACACTGGTGTGACTGTTGGTAACCACACTGGTGCGAATGTTGGCAACTGCACTGGTGTGAATGTTGGTAACCACACTGGCGCATATAGTGGTAAGAGGGGCCCTTGTCTCTACTCTGTGACACGAGCGCCTTGAGGTTCATGCATCCCGTGTGTGCAGGGTAACCCATGTCTGTCATCCCTCTGTTCCCTGCTTGCCTGCCCGCTCCATGCCCCATCAATCCCATGCAGGGTACCCCACGTGGAAGGGGCAGATTCTGGATGGAGAGCAGCTGGGGGCGCTGATAGAGGGCGTGGAGGCCAATGGGCTGCTCTTCTACACGCACCTGCTCACCGGTGGGTTCCAGATGCATGATCACCTGTAGCTTCGAAACAGCACATCGCACATGGCTATGCAATTTCTCTTATACTTACCATGCCTCTTGTCATGCCATTTCACATGCCCCCTCACATGCCATTCCACATCAGACATGGGCATTTTGACCTGACAGGTTGGGTCGTCGGGTCGGGTCCAGGACAGGCCGACCGGACCCGGTCAAGTCGACTTGCGACCCGTAGATTCATATGTCAATCGGGTCGGGTCAAACCGATCCGTTGACGGGTTGCACTGGACCCGCCTATGATCGCCCAATCTTCTACGCACCATCAGATCTGTTTGAGTCCTTGCGCGCACATCAGCAGCCGCGCTTCCCACTACCGGAGAGTAGTGCGCGCCACCCCAGAGAGCAGCGCGCGTTACTCCCACCTGCATACAGCGCTCGCTCCCATTATTGAAAATACTAAGCTGAGTGCGCCACGTCAGGCAGCAAAGTGCGCGCCACTCCCAACTGCCAACTCACATGCCCTTTCAAATGCCATACCTCATGCCGTTTTACATACCATGTGACACGCCTTACATATCCCATCCCCCATACCATCCCCCATGCCTTCCCCCATACCATCCCCCATGCCATCCCACTTCAACGCCACACATGCAGGGAAAAGGGGATTTAGTGACAGCATTGCTGCTTGGATGGTCTCATGTAATCCGTTGCCGCATGGCAAGCATCTCATTGCGTCTCAGTCCTACATTCGAACCCACATGCCATCCCCCATGCCATCCCATATGCAGGGAACAGGAGATTTGATGACAGCATTGCTGCTTGGATGGTCACATGTGAGTGGGGCAGTTGCAGCACGGTGCTGCATCTCACAGTGCTGGTTACATCTCACAGTGCTGGTTACATCTCACAGTGCTGGTTACATCTCATAGTGCTGGTTACATCTCACAGTGCTGGTTACATCTCACAGTGCTGGTTACATCTCACAGTGCTGGTTACATCTCACAGTGCTGGTTACATCTCACAGTGTTACATCTCACAGTGCTGGTTACATCTCACAGTGCTGGTTACATCTCACTCTTCTGGTTACATTGACTCAATCTGCTCCTCATTCTCTCAGCTCCTCTCCTTCCATTCTCTCCCTCACACACTTTCCTTTCCCCCCTCTCTCCCTCTTTCCCTCCCTCCTTCCCTCCCTCTCTCCCTCTTTCCCTCCCTCCTTCCCTACATTGACTCAATCTGCTCCTCATTCTCTCAGCTCCTCTCCTTCCATTCTCTGCCTCACACACTTTCCTTTCCCCCCTCTCTCCCTCTTTCCCTCCCTCCTTACCTCCCTCTCTCCCTCTTTCCCTCCCTCCTTCCCTCCCTCTCTCCCTCTTTCCCTCCCTCCTTCCCTCCCTCTCTCCCTCCTTTCATCAGAAGTATCCTCACGACTTGGCTAGAGCAGCGGATCTAGCAGTGGCATCTCTACAGGTGAGCAGCTGCTGTTGCGCCTCGTGCTTGTGTTTGTTGATGCTCTGCTGTGTTTTCAATGTTTGTCTAGCTTTTCTGTTTCAACAGCAGAGCTGGCAGTGGCACTGGGCTGTCCATGGCTTTGAGGCAAGCTATATCAGCAGAGTTGGCATTGGCAACCCGTGGCATTGCAACCTTCCTGACCTGATTGCTCCTCTCCTCCCATTCTTTCTCCCTACAGGCTGTGCTCGCACGAACCTTGCAGCACCGCTCTCCACCTCTGGACGGCACCGAGTCCTCTCCCACTCCCCCCACTCCCAAGCGCCTGGAGCTCTGCCTCGTTCAGAGCCGTGATGACTATATAAGCCCGCCTGTTGTGTTACGTGCACAAGCGGTTGAAAGCGGTGTAGATGGTTTGGATGGATTGCAAGATGGTGAAAGTGCCTTGGTGAGCAGTGACAGTGTAGGGGTGCTGCAGGATAAGGGAGTTGATGCTCAGCTGACAACTGAGAGCTGAGTTGAATGTACTGTAAAAAGAGGACGCTCAACTGATTTTGGCCGGGTGAGGCACTTTCCTGAGCACAATTAACACCAAGAAGAGGACCAGGCGGGAATCGAACCCACAGGGTGTTGCTTAATGGTATTTTGAAAGAGAAAGTTATGCTACTGGTCCTGTGTTGTATTGAATTTGTTGTGCATAATACTATCTGACGACGAAGTGATTTTCAAGGTTGGCCGTACCGAGCTCTCTTGTCAAGCATCATGGAGGACGCAGAGCCACTGCGCGCGCTCTCCGCCCACATCGCGTAAAAACGGACCAGGCGGGTATCGCCCTTACTTAGATAGTTTCCCTCAGCTTTCCGCTCTATCGCCGCGTTCCTTCCGTCCCTAGTCCCTCCCCGCGCTGCGCGCGCTCTCCGTCCACAGCGCGTGACGCGGACCGTACTTGTCTCCCGCCGAGTAGCCATGGAGGACGCAGAGGCGCGCCGCTCTCGCCTGCGCAGCATGCGCGAGTCCGCGGCGAAGCAGCAGGCGGCGTCCCCCAGCGCGCCCACGCCTTCCGCCGCCCTCTCCGCACTCCCCTCCCCCGACTTCTCTCCGCCGCTTATCCGTACGCATCCGCGCGTGCGCCATCCGGGGAAGGCGGACCTGGGGGAGGTAGATCTGCTAGACGGCCAGCAGGAGCAGCCACCACAGGCTCGGGGAATTTCTCACAGGCCTCATGTAAATATCTTCAGAGCTCTAGCGTGTTGGTCTTAAAGCCCTATCATTCTCAGCTTCCGAGGTACCTGATCTACCCTACTCCCCAGCACCACGAGTGTCAAGTGCTGCCGTTTATGACTCCCAAGTCATCTCTCCAGCATTTCTCCCAAGTCATTTCTCCAGCATTTCCCTCGCAGCATCCGGACTCAAGCAGACGCCATCAGTGCATGTGACATGCTGCGCGCTGCAGGGCCCAGGAAGGTATGCGAGGCTACAGGGGAGGAAGAACAGTGGGTAGGTAGGTGAGTGGTGCAGCAGAGCAGGTGAGTGGTGCAGCAGAGCAGGTGAGTGGTGCGGCAGAGCAGGTGAGTGGTGCAGCAGAGCAGGTGAGTGGTGCGGCAGAGCAGGTGAGTGGTGCGGCAGAGCAGGTGAGTGGTGCAGCAGAGCAGGTGAGTGGTGCAGCAGAGCAGGTGAGTGGTGCAGCAGAGCAGGTGAGTGGTGCAGCAGAGCAGGTGAGTGGTGCAGCAGAGCAGGTGAGTGGTGCAGCAGAGCAGGTGAGTGGTGCAGCAGAGCAGGTGAGTGGTGCAGCAGAGCAGGTGAGTGGTGCAGCAGAGCAGGTGAGTGGTGCAGCAGAGCAGGTGAGTGGTGCAGCAGAGCAGGTGAGTGGTGCAGCAGAGCAGGTGAGTAGTGCAGCAGAGCAGGTGAGTGGTGCAGCAGAGCAGGTGAGTGGTGCAGCAGAGCAGGGCACGGGGTGTGTAGGTGCTGGACTCGCTGCTGATAGCCTTGTGCTGGTGGTGGGGCGTGACGCCAGTAGCCCTGCTGTAGAGCAGATGGGTGAGGTGACAGGGCAATGGGCGTGCCAGTGTAGTGGTCGAGGTGTGCTTTGAGTCGAATCACTCGCATGTGGTTGGATATGCTGCTGCTGCTGATGCTGGTGCTGGTGCTGGTGGTGGGGAGTGACGCCAGCAGCCGTGCAGCAGGGGAAGTGAGTGAGGTTACAGGTCATGAGGGTGTTGGTCTGGTGTTGAGGTGTGGTCTGAGATGACTCCTGAACATGCTGCTTGTGCTGCTGGTGGGTAGTGATGCCAGTAGCCCTGCTGCAGAGGAGGTGTGTGAGAGGGCATGGGGGTGTTGGTCTAGTGCTTGATTTGATGTGTGGTGTGAGGATGGGGCAGGTTTCACACAACAGGTCGGCGCATGAGGCATGCCGTGTCGGTGAGTATTAGAAGGTCAGCAATGGGCCCTTGTTTTGACCTTGGAAAGCAGGTCTCATCACTTCACCCCCCTGCCCTTGTCACTTCACCCGCCTGCCCTTGTCACTTCACCCGCCTGCCCTTGTCACTTCACCCGCCTGCCCTTGTCACTTCACCCCCCTGTGCTGGTCACTTATCCTGCCTACCTGCAGTGAACTTGTGCCACTTTTCTTCTTTGTCCCCCTCTTTCATTCAATTCTCACTCTCCCTTCAATTTCTGTCACTCGTTATCCCCTACGTTTGCACCTGCCCTGCCCACCCCTACATACACCACCCCTTACATACACTGCCCTGGCTCCCACTCTGGTCAACATCTTGACATACGTATTTCAGGAGGAGGGCCCCGGACCACCTGGATCATCTGGATCACATTCCTTGCAACGCTTCTGCTTTGCAGTGCCCAAGATATCCGAGTACTTCACTGTATGGCACTCCTTCTCACACTCTCCTTCTCACACCCTCCTTCTCTCACTCTCCTTCTCACACTCTCCTTCAGTGTGCAAATCAAAACAAGCAGCGCATATCGTCTCTCTCATCCCCCCTTGCTCTCCCTTCTGCCCTCCTCTCCCTTCCCCCCTTACTCCCCTCCACCTCCCTCAGGCGGCAAGGCGACAACATGAGCGTAATCGGAAGGGTGATGGCAGAAAGCTTGTTTGTGATTGATTAATAAGCAGAGATGGGGTACAAGAGAGGGGGAAACCCCCCTAAAATCCTGAAAAAAACCCCCCCACAGCCCCCCCAAGGCCCCCCTAAGGCCCCCCTACCCCCCAATTCTCCTCACAGCCCCTCACAGCCCCCCTCGAACCGCCCTGGAAATCCCTGGGCATGGCCCATGCATATCTGCTCCCTGTCATATCACATTCCTGCTTCTGCTTCTTCTTTGTGCTTCCTATCTATCATATCCCTCCCGGGCATGGCATGGCATGGCATGATATGGCCAACCAGGGAGGGGCGCACAGCACAGAGAGCCAGGAGCTCATCCACCACTCCCTCTTCTGTTCTGCTTCTGCTCCCCACTCCCCTCCCTTTTCCCTCACCCCTCCCCGCTTTCTCTGCCCGCCTGCGTATATAATAACAAGCACATACATTCACATTCGCTAGGTCATCAAATCTATAAGTCATCTATCACTCTACGCGTCGTAGCAAATAGCCTCATGTTGTCGACAGGAGAAAATGGCACATGCGCTCCCTCCTTGTGCATCTGTTTCTCTCTCTTCTTCTCCCTCATGTCCCGCCCTGCGCATGGCTGAACACAAGCAGGTGGCAACACATCTACTCCCTGTTTCCGTTTCTGCCACTCTTTGATATCCCAAACCTGGCCCAAACCAAACCTGCACTTCCCCCCCCCCCCCCTCCCCCTGCATGTATAACAACAGGCACATACATTTATGTTCTTAACGTGATCAGATTCATCCCTCCTACCACTCTGCACATCGCAAGCCGAGTGTCTTCATCTTGGCGACAGGAGGGAAGCTGGCACCTGCGCAAGGGGAGGGGGGGAGTTGGAGTGGGGGAGAGGGGGAGCGGAGCAAGTGAGCGGTGGGAGCAGGGCAAGTGAGGGGATGGCAGGAGGTGTGAGGGCATGGTGGGATGGCAGGTGTGAGGGATATGGCAAGGTGTGCAGTGCATGCTCTGAGGCGACTCACAACGCACATGCGGCTGGTTTGGTGGGGCATGCAGTACGGCATGGCGCTGCGCTCCCTCCTCCTGCTTCTGTTTCTCTCCCTTGTTCTCTCTCATGTCCCGCGCATGGATGATGAGGGACGGCCACACAAGCAGCTGGCAACGCATCTGCTCCCTGTGCAAAGTATCTTCATCTTGGCGACAGGAGAAACTGGCACCTGCGCAAGGGCAGGGGAGGAGTTGGGGTGGGGGAGCAGAGCAAGTGAGCGGGGGGAGCAGGGCAAGTGAGCGGGGGGAGCACCCTAAACCCCCTTACCCCCTTACCTGGCAGGAAATGAAAGTCACCATGCAGGGAATGCAATCCACCAGCCAGGGCATGAACAGGCACCATGCAGGGCATGTGAAGGCACCGTGCAACATGCGAAGGCACCTTGCAGGGCATGAGAAGGCACCTGGCAGAAGGGGTAAAGTGGGATAAGAGGGGAGGGGGTGGGTGAGACAAGCTCAAATGGGCAGGCGCTGCACTGGCAGCTGGCAGAAAGGGGAGGGGAGAGGGTGGCTTGGACGTCTCACAGTTCCCCATGCCCCCTTACACCCCCCCCTTGAGCAAAGAATGCACACAGGAACAACAAACAAGCAAGCAAAACAAACTGAAACAGACAAACAAACAAACAAACAAACAGGAAATTTTGGGATGGAAAGAGGGGACGGGGTGAGTGAGACCTCTTCAATCAACATGCGCTACACTGGCACCTGCTGGAAACGGGAGGACAGAGGGGAGGTGTTGAGTGTGACACCTCAAAACATTATGCCTTGCACTGGCACCTGCTGGAAAGGGGAGGAAAATGGCTTCATGCAAGGAATGAGAAGGCATCATGAAGGGAACGGCAAGGCACCTTGACGGAATGAGAAGGCACATGATTTTTATGTGCCCTAGTACATTGTTTTGCTTTTGTGTTCATACATCCATGCATCTTTCTGGCACCTGCGCAAGGGGAGGGGAGGAGTTGGGGTGGGGGAGCAGAGCAAGTGAGCGGGGGGAGCAGGGAAAGTGAGCGGGGGGAGCACCCTAAACCCCCTTACCCCCTTACCTGGCAGGAAATGAAAGTCACCATGCAGGGAATGCGAATGCACCTGGCAGGGCATGCCAAGGCACCATGCAGGACATGAGAATTTACCGGGCAGGGCATGAGAAGGCACCATGCAGGGCATGGGAAGGCACCTGGCAGAAGGGGGGAAGTGGGGAAAGAGGGGAGGGGGTGGGTGAGACATGCTCAAATGGGCAAGCGCTGCACTGGTACCTGGCAGAAAGGGGAGGGGAGAGGGTGGCCTGGATGTCTCAACGTTCCCCAGAGCGCCATGAGCAGCGCTGTCGTTGTCGTTGGCGTGTCAGCGGCATGGCAATCGGCGGCGTGACAGCTGCGTGGCATCGGCGCCCTGAAGCGGAGCTAAACGGAAATCGCCATGTTTGGTGGCAGATTTTGGATGTGGAATGCCGCATTGCTGCTGGCTCCTGGAACGGCAGATGACGAGCTTGTGCTGGCTGCAGCGTGCCTGCCATGACCATGCACACGTCAGCAGGAACAAGGTCAAGCAGAAATCGGAACAAACGGAGCTAAGAAGAGGGAATCTACGAAGAAAACGAAATTACTGGAAACAAGACTGAAGATAGCGTGAGTAAGAAAGCGGGCTTACGAAATACTAATGCCATGGCCCATGGCGGATGGCGATCCAAAAGAGAGGCTGCGCTCTTGAGTAGAATGGCTTGAGATTGAAACGAGATCTGGAAAAAAAAAAATAGCAAACGAAATCACGAAAAACGAAACTACGATAGCGTGACTGCGACTAAGAAAGCAGGCTTACGAAATGGTGATGCCATGCCCCATGGCGGAGGGCGATCTAGAAGAGAGGCTCGGATGTTGAGTTGAGATAGAGTGGCGGATGATAAGAATCGAGGTCTGAAAAACGGGAGTGGGAGTTAGGTGAGCGATTGTGAGCCCAGCCCACTCACATCACGTTTCGTGCACTTTCTGGCTTGCTTGGTCCCCCTGAACGAACGTGGGTTCGTGGTGCAAAGTGGATGTACTGAAGTAGCGTTCTGCACAGTGCTACGTCGGCAGCGCAGTGACAAAGTCGGAAAGTCGGTTTGGGTGCTTTGCGTATATGCAGTCCGACACTCCGATACAGCGAGTGCGACCCAAAGTGAATGTGCCAGCATTTACAGTGACAAATTCGCAGCGCGAATAGGTTTCGCTCGTCAGCTGTGCCCAAAACGAGAACAGCAAAACAGTATCTTGCAAAACTACAGCTTTCCACATGGCAGTAAACAGAATTGATTTTGCTGATTTACAAGCTACACATGTTAGTTGACAAATCTATTTGTGTAATCTGGAGCTTATGCATGTAGGTCAACAAATCAATGACAAATTAGCTCTGGAATAATGAGCTGAATATTAAGGAACGTGCGCATCTGCATGCGTATACGCATGAATACTCGCATGTCTGGTACCTACCTGTTTAACCTAGATGCGCGTAGACATACGTATGCATGCGTACGTATGCCTTCATGCACGTAGTGCGTCTACCTACCGTACACACTCGTACGCGACGCATATGTACATAACCGTACATGGGGGTTGTACATAACCGTACATTTCCATATGTTGGTTAGCATGGTGCTGTGGGTTAGCATGGTGCTGTGGGTTAGCATGGTGCTGTGGGTTAGCATGATGCTGCGGGTCCCAGAAAGGAATGTGTGGCTACAGGGGAGGAAGAACAGTAGGCAAAAGGAAAATTTTGGGCAACTGTAAAAGTGTTTCGAGTAAACTGTTGGTGAATTGGTATGATGTCGCACACTGCATGGCCAAGAAGGGTATTTCGTTGAATCAGTCCAGTTCATGTAAGTAAGCCTATGCAAGAGGGAGAGGAAATGGGCTGACCTGCTTTGTTGGCATGGTGGGGTTGCTGAGGTTACTACGGTGGGCGCGCTGACGTCATGGTCTGCTTGCCGACACTTTGGTACCGCGGAGAGGAGGAGGCCGATTCACGGGTTGCCCTGCTGAATTGCCCTGTCGGACGCTTCCCGGGTTCCTGTCAGGGCAGGGTAGAATAAAAACCTTTGGGCAGGTGTAAGATAAACCGGGGGAGATGGGGTTTGCGGAGGATAAGAGGGGATTTGCTGTGAAGCACTCCCTTTAGGCGGAAGGCCAGGTGCTTCTGGTGGAGGGGAGATTCCCCGTGAAGCACCGCCTCTCTTAATCCCGCTCAACCCCTTTCAACCACTTTCTATCCCATTACTCAGTGTCAAGCACCCACAACACTCCCATCAGGTGGTGATCACGAGCAGCGAGAGGGTTGGCCAGATGGTGTGGTGGTGGGGGAGGAGAGTGGGCCTTGAGGCATCACTTCTTTGGAATTCGCACATCCTACTTGAACCGCTTTCAACCACTCCCCATCAGGTGGTGATCACGAGCATGGAGGTGGGTGGCCGGCTGGTTGTGGTGGAAGGGGGGTCTTTCATAGACAATGCCTCTCTGAAACCCGCTGCACTGTTCTAAACCACTTTCAACCGCTTTTAACCACTCCCAACAGGTGGTGATCACAAGAATGGAGGTGGATGGGCGGTTGCTAGTGGTGGGGTGGAGTGGAGTGGCCCTTGAGGCAACACCCTTTTTAAATCCATTCAACCATTTTTAACCGCTTTCAACCACTCCCGTCAGGTCGTAATCATGAGCATGGAGGTGGATGGGCAGCTGGTGGTGGTGGGGAGTGACGCCAGCAGCCCTGCTTCAGAGGAGGTGGGTAAGGGGAGGCGTCATGGGGACTGTTGGATTTTGTTATTGATGTGTGTCTTGAGGCGACTTAAAACACACCTGGACTGTACATGCTGCTGCTGCTGCTGGTGATGCGAGTGTCGCCGCCAGTAGCCCTGCTGCAGAGCAAGTGAGTGAGAGGCATGGGGAGCTGGTGGTTGGTGAGAGGAAGTGAGGAAGTGAGAGGAAGTGAGTGAGAGGAAGTGAGAGGGAGTGAGTGAGAGGAAGTGAGAGGAAGCGAGTGAGAGGAATTGAGAGGAAGTGAGTGAGAGGAGGTGAGAGGAAGTCAGTGAGAGGAAGTGAGAGGAAGTGAGATGAAGTGAGTGAGAGGAAGTGAGTGAGAGGAGGTGCGTGAGAGTAAGTGAGTGAGAGGAGGTGAGTCAGAGTAAGTGAGTGAGAGGAGGTGAGTGAGAGTAAGTGAGTGAGAGGAGGTGAGTGAGAGGAAGTGAGTGAGAGGAGGTGAGTGAGGAGGTGAGTGAGAGGAGGTGAGTGAGGATGAGGAGAGCTGGTCTGGTAATTGGGGTGTTTTTTGAGTCCACTCAGAGGGATGGCACCAGCAGCCCTGCTGTAGAGCAGGTGAGAGAGAGCGGATGGGGCAGAGCAGGTGAGAGAGAGCGGATGGGGCAGGTTTCACACAACAGGTCGGCACATGAGGCATCCATGCCGTATTGGTCAGTGTTAGTAGGTTAGCAATGAGCCCCTTGTCTTGACCTTGAAGAGAAGATATCTGTTTTGCTGCCACCCTTCTCTGGTCGCTTCACCCCCCTGCGCCGGTCAATTATCCTTCCTAGCTGCAGTGAACTTGTGCCTGTTTTCTTTTCTTCTTTCTCGCTCTCTCTAATTCTTTTCCTTTGTTATCTGTCACTCATTATCCCCTATGTTTGCACCTGCTCTTGCCACCCGTACATACAGTACCCTGGCTCCCACTCTCCAATTCTCACTCTCTTGTCGACATCTTTACAAACATATTTCAGGAGGGCTCTGGGTCACATTCGTTGCGGCGGTTCTGCATAGCTGTGCCCAAGATACCCGAGTACTTCACTGTATGGCACTCCTTCTCACACTCTCCTTGTGACACTCTCCTTCTCACTCCCCATCTGACTCTCCATCTCACAATCTACAGTACCATGTCGGTTCCAGGTGCATGATCACCTGTAGCTTCGAAACAGCACATCGCACATGGCTATGCAATTTCTCTTACACTTACCATGCCTCTTGTCATGCCATTTCACATGCCACCTCACATGCCATTGCACATCAGACATGGGCATTTTGACCTGACAGGTTGGGTCGTCGGGTCGGGTCCAGGACAGGCCGACCGGACCCGGTCAAGTCGACTTGGGACCCGTAGATTCATATGTCAATCGGGTCGGGTCAAACCGGCTCGTTGACGGGTCGCACTGGACCCGCCTATGATCACCCAATCTTCTACGCACCATCAGACCTGTTTGAGTCCTGGCGCGCACATCAGCAGCCGCGCTTCCCACTACCAGAGAGTAGTGCGCGCCACCCCATAGAGCAGCGCGCGTTACTCCCACCTGCATACAACGCTCGCTCCCATTATTGAAAATACTAAGCAGAGTGCGCCACGTCAGGCAGCAAAGTGCGCGCCACTCCCAACTGCCAACTCACATGCCCTTTCAAATGCCATACCTCATGCCGTTTTACATACCATGTAACACGCCTTACATATCCCATCCCCCATACCATCCCCCATGCCTTCCCCCATACCCATCCCCCATGCCATCCCACTTCAACGCCACACATGCAGGGAAAAGGGGATTTAGTGACAGCATTGCAGCTTGGATGGTCTCATGTAATCCGTTGCCGCATGGCAAGCATCTCATTGCGTCTCAGTCCTACATTCGAACCCACATGCCATCCCCCATGCCATCCCACATGCAGGGAACAGGAGATTTGATGACAGCATTGCTGCTTGGACGGTCACATGTGAGTGGGGCAGTTGCAGCGCGGTGCTGCATCTCACAGTGCTGGTTACATTTCACAGTGCTGGTTACATCTCACAGTGCTGGTTACATCTCACAGTGCTGGTTACATCTCACAGTGCTGGTTACATTTCACAGTGCTGGTTACATCTCACAGTGCTGGTTACATCTCACAGTGCTGGTTACATCTCACAGTGCTGGTTACATCTCACAGTGCTGGTTACATCTCACAGTGCTGGTTACATCTCACAGTGCTGGTTACATCTCACAGTGCTGGTTACATTTCACAGTGCTGGTTACATCTCACAGTGCTGGTTACATCTCACAGTGCTGGTTACATCTCACAGTGCTGGTTACATTTCACAGTGCTGGTTACATCTCACAGTGCTGGTTACATCTCACAGTGCTGGTTACATCTCACAGTGCTGGTTACATCTCACAGTGCTGGTTACATCTGACAGTGCTGGTTACATCTGACAGTGCTGGTTACATCTCACAGTGCAGTGCTGGTTACATCTGACAGTGCTGGTTACGTGCACAAGCGGTTGAAAGCGGTGTAGATGGTTTAGATGGATTGCAAGATGGTGAAAGTGCCTTGGTGAGCGGTGACAGTGTAGGGGTGCTGCAGGATAAGGGAGTTGATGCTCAGCTGACAACTGAGAGCTGAGTTGAATGTACTGTAAAAAGAGAACGCTCAACTGTTTTTGGCCGGGTGAGGCACTTTCCTGAGCACAATTAACACCAAGAAAAGGACCAGGCGGGAATAACCCACAAAGTGTTGCACATTTGTGTTTGAAAGAGAAGGTTATGCTACTGGTCCTGTGATTTAAGCAATTTGTTGTGTTCTATAGTATTTGACAACGACGTGATTTATGCTATTTGTTGTGTACTGAGCTCTCTTGTCAAGCATCATGGAGGACGCAGAGCCGCTGCGCGCGCTCTCCGCCCACATCGCGTAAAAACGGACCAGGCGGGTATCGCGATAGTTTCCCTCAGCTTTCCGCTCTATCGCCGCGTTCCTTCCGTCCCTAGTCCCTCCCCGCGCTGCGCGCGCTCTCCGTCCACAGCGCGTGACGCGGACCCTACTTGTCTCCCGGGTCTCTCGGGTGAGAGCCGAGTATCCTAACCGACTAGACTACAACGGATGTCACCAACCTTTGACACAAAAATAATGACCTATGTGTTTTTCTGCAATTCTGCCGCTCACGATGACGTTTTCCCATGCGGTTGTCATGACGTCGTCTCTCTCCGTCGCCCTGCACGGGGGCGGTCGCGTGCTCAGCATTCAGTCACATACCGTCCAGGTATCCGTTGCATGCAGTCGTACACTGCCCAGGTATCCTTCGCATTCTGTCGCAGACCGTGTTGGTCACCATCGCATTCACCTGCCCTCACGGTCCAGATAGCAAACGATACCGACGTCGTTACTCTACCCCGGCGTAGGCAATGCAAAGCAGCGTTTTTCCGTTACGTAGGGTAACCCTACGGTAGCCAAAGCAACCGCCGGTGGCCGAGAGTCCCTCTCAGGTGTCTCTCAGACGCCCCTCTCAAGTGACTCTCAGGTTACCCTCTCAGGTGTCTCTCAGGTGCCCATCTCAGGTGTCCATCTCGGGTGCCCCTTTCAGGTGCCCCACTCAGGTGTTTCTCAGGCGCCCATCTCAGGTGTCTCTCAGGCGCCCCTCTCAGGTATTTTCTCAGGGGGTCCCTCTCAGGCTTCTCTCAGCTGTCCCTTTCAGCTGCCCCTCTCAGGTGTCTCTCAGGTTCCCCTCTCAGGTGCCCATCCCAGGTGTCTCTCCAATGTCTCTCAGGTGCTTGCTTAGTACGACCATGCGAAGTCTGGTATGAAGCTCTGAGTGTCTCGGTCATGCATCAAGTGTATGAAGCATGGGCTCATGCGAACGCGTGTGTGATGGCGTGTGTCTGCATTGAGTGTATGAGTGTATGTATATACATGCATACATATATCTATCTATATACATATTTATATTTATACATCTATGTGTTTACACCCTGACACTTCGGTCACATATCTATATTGCTTCGTACCCGGTCCATGCGTCAGAACTATGTGGGTGGGCAGCAAGGTGGCCAGGTTCCCCCGGCAGCTGCTCCTGATGTTGAAGGGTGTTTTTGAGAATTCTCAAAACCTCCATGCGTCAGAGCTATGTGGGTGGGTAGCAATGTGGCCGTGTTCCCCCAGCCCGGCAGCTGCTCCTGCTGGGAAGCGGAGCAGGTGAGTGGTGCAGCAGAGCAGGTGAGTGGTGCAGCAGAGCAGGTGAGTGGTGTGGCAGAGCACGTGAGTGGTGCAGCAGAGCAGGTGAGTGGTGCAGCAGAGCAGGTGAGTGGTGCAGCAGAGCAGGGCACGGGGTGTGTGGGTGCTGGACTCGCTGCTGATAGCCTGGTGCTGGTGGTGGGGCGTGACGCCAGTAGCCCTGCTGTAGAGCACATGGGTGAGGTGACAGGGCATGGGGCGTGCCAGTGTGGTGGTCGAGGTGTGCTTTGAGTCGAATCACTCACATGTGCTTGGATATGCTGCTGCTGCTGATGCTGGTGCTGGTGCTGGTGGTGGGGAGTGACGCCAGCAGCCGTGCAGCAGGGGAAGTGAGTGAGGTGACAGGTCATGAGGGTGTTGGTCTGGTGTTGAGGTGTGGTTTGAGATGACTCCTGAACATGCTGCTTGTGCTGCTGGTGGGTAGTGACGCCAGTAGCCCTGCTGCAGAGGAGGTGTGTGAGAGGGCATGGGGGTGTTGGTCTAGTGCTTGATTTGATGTGTGGTGTGAGGATGGGGCAGGTTTCACACAACAGGTCGGCGCATGAGGCATGCCGTGTCGGTGAGTGTTAGTAGGTCAGCAATGGGCCTTGTTTTGACCTTGGAAAGCACGTCTCATCACTTCACCCCCCTGCCCTTGTCACTTCACCCCCCTGCCCTTGTCACTTCACCCCCCTGCCCTTGTCACTTCACCACCCTGTGCTGGTCACTTCACCCCCTGCCCTTGTCACTTCACCCCCCTGTGCTGGTCACTTATCCTGCCTACCTGTAGTGAACTTGTGCCACTTGTTCTTCTTCTCCCCCTCTTTGATTCAATTTCTCACTCTCCCTTCAGTTTCTGTCACTCATTATCCCCTACGTTTGCATCTAGCCCTGCCCACCCCTACATACACCACCCCTTACATACACTGCCCTGGCTCCCACTGTCTGGTCAACATCTTGACATACGTATTTCAGGAGGGACGGCCCCGGACCACTGGATCATCTGGATCACATTCCTTGCAACGCTTCTGCTTTGCAGTGCCCAAGATACCCGAGTACTTCACTGTATGGCACTCCTTCTCACACTCTCCTTCCTCACACCCTCCTTCTCTCACTCTCCTTCTCACACTCTCCTTCTGTGTGCAAATCAAAACAAGCAGCGCATATCGTCTCTCTCATCCCCCCTTGCTCTCCCTTCTGCTCTCCTCTCCCTTCCCCCCTTACTCCCCTCCCCCATCCTCAGGCGGCAAGGCGACAACATGAGCGTAATCGGAAAAGGTGATGGCAGAAAGCTTGCTTGTGATTGGTTAATAAGCAGAAATGGGGTACAAGAGAGGGGAAGAAAACCCCCCTAAAATCCTGAAAAAAACCCCCCACAGCCCCCCAAGGCCCCCCTAAGGCCCCCCTACCCCCCAATTCTCCTCACAGCCCCTCACAGCCCCCCTCGAACCGCCCTGGAAATCCCTGGGCATGGCCCATGCATATCTGCTTCCTGTCATATCACATTCCTGCTTCTGCTTCTACTTTGTGCTTCCTATCTATCATATCCCTCCCGGGCATGGCATGGCATGGCATGGCAACCAGGGAGGGGCGCACAGCACAGAGAGCCAGGAGCTCATCCACCACTCCCTCTTCTGTTCTGACTTCTGCTCCCCACTCCCTCCCTTTTCCCTCACCCCTCCCCCGTTCTCTGCCCGCCTGCATATAGATAACAGCACATACAATTCACATTCGCTAGGTCCATCAAATCTATAAGTCATCTATCACTCTACGCGTCGTAGCAAATAGCCTCGTGTTGTCGACAGGAGAAAATGGCACATGCGCTCCCTCCTTGTGCGTCTGTTTCCTCTCTCTCTTCTTCCCTCATGTCCTGCCCTGCGAGCATGGCTGAACACAAGCAGGTGGCAACACATCTACTCCCCTGTTCCGTTTCTGCCACTCTTTCATATCCCAAACCTGGCCCAAACCAAACTGCACTCCCCCATCCCCTGCACATATAATAACAGGCTCATACATTTATGGTCCTAACGTAATCAGATTCATCAATCCCTACCACTCTACAACATTGCAAGCCAAGTGTCTTCGTCTTGGCGACAGGAGGGGAAGCTGGCACCTGCGCAAGGGGAGGGGGGGAGTTGGTGTGGGGGAGAGGGAAGCGGAGCAAGTGAGCGGGGGGAGCAGGGCAAGTGAGGGGATGGCAGGAGGTGTGAGGGCATGGTGGATGGCAGGTGTGAGGGATATGGCAAGTGTTGCAGTGCATGCTCTGGGGCGACTCACAACGCACCTGGGGTGGTTTGGTGGGCCATGCAGCATGGCATGGCGCTGCGCTCCCTCCTCCTGCTTCTGTTTCTCTCCCTTGTTCTCTCTCATGTCCCGCGCATGGATGATGAGGGACGGCCACACAAGCAGCTGGCAACGCATCTGCTCCCTGTGCAAAGTATCTTCATCTTGGCGACAGGAGAAACTGGCACCTGCGCAAGGGCAGGGGAGGAGTTGGGGTGGGGGAGCAGAGCAAGTGAGCGGAGGGGAGAGAGGAGGGGATTGGTCCAAATGACTCAAAACAAAGAGGAGAGAGGAGGGGATAGGTGAAATGACTCAAAACAACGAGAGGGGAGGGGATTGGTCAAATGACCTCAAACAAATAGGAGAGAGGGGGGATTGGTCAAATGACTCAAAACAAAGAGGAGAGAGGAGGGGATTGGTCAAATGGCTCAAAACAGAGGGGAGAGAAGAGGGGATTGGTCGAATGACTCAAACCAGAGGGGAGAGAGGAGGGGACTGGTCAAATGATTCAAAACAGAGGGGAGGGAGAGAGGAGGGGATTGGTCAAATGGCTCAAAACAAAGAGGAGAGAGGAGGGATTGGTCAAATGACTCAAAACAAGGGGAGAGAGGAGGGGATTGGTGAAATGACTCAAAACAA
>CANXME010000178.1:0-127822 GCA_948144175.1 Closterium sp. NIES-65 | reverse complement strand
CGCTGGACAGCCGCTCTGCTGCAGCGTTGGCACGCCGTCGACCTGCTCCGTTGGCAGGTTGCCTTTCTGTAGTGCTGGCGCGGCTCCTCTACGCAACGCTGGTAGGCGGTCGACCGAGCTGTGCTGGCGGTCGACCAGGCTAGCAGCAGGGTTGCTAGGTGCCTGATGTAGTCATTGTTGCCATCTCTTGTTGAACTGATTCTGGAATTCCAACTTTGTGTCGGAACATTATATAGCTTATACATTTGTGTAGGCTGTAGTGGGGTATCCCATAGGGGTACAACCCAATTAGGGTTAGTACTTGTACCCACTTCATTCATAGTCCATTCATTCTCGTTTCAGTTTTCTCATGGTATCGAGCAGGTTCCCTCGTGGGAACTGTTCCTAGGGCCCTACTACTGCTTCCGCTGCTACTCGATCTGTCGCACGCGCCGTCGGCGCGCGGCGATTTTCTTTCTGGCACGCCCCGAGGCGCACGGCCCCGCTACCCCCGTCGTGCCGCCCTAGCGGCCGCATCGCGCCGCCCTAGCGGCCCCGATCCGCTGCCCTAGTGGCCCCGTCACCTACCCCTACGGCCCAGGCGCCGCCCTTCCCGGCCCCGGCGCCACACTTCAGCAGGCCCCGTCGCCTACCCCGGCGACCCCGACGCTGACTCTTACCGACCCGGCCCCACCTCCTGCTTGGCCCCGTCGCCTACCCCTGCGGCCCCGGCGCTACCTTACCCGGCCTCGCGCCCACCTCTGGCGGCCCCCGGCGCCACCCTTCCCGGCCCCGGCGCCGCCCTTCTGGACCCGGCCCAGCCCCTACTGGCCCCGTCGCCCGCCCTTCACGGCACCGACCCCGCCTTCACCCGCCCCCGGCGCCGCCTCTGTTGGCCCCGTCGCCTACCCTGCGGCCCCGGCGCCGCCTCTGCTGGCCCCGTCGCCGCTCCACCCGGCCCCGCCGCCGTCCCCAAGCGGCCCCGCCGTCCCCACCGAGCCGCCGGCGCCGCCGAGCTGCTGCCGAGCCGCCCGAGCCACCCGAGCCGCCCGAGCCGCAGCACCACCTCAGCCACCCGAGCCACCTGAGCCACCCGAGCCACCCGAGCCGCCCGAGCCGCAGCACCACCTCAGCCACCCGAGCCACCGAGCCGCCGGGTCGTCGCGCCGCCAAGCTGCAGTTGCTATCGAGCCGCCGTACCGCCGAGCCGCCCGAGCCGCCGAGTCGCCGAGCCGCAGTTGCCGCCGAGCCGCCCGAGTCGCCCAAGCCGCCTAGCTGTAGTTGCCCGCCGTGCCGCCGAGCCGCTCGATCCGCTCGCACCGCCGAGTCGCCGAGTCGCTGAGTCGTCGAGCTTGCTCTTCCCACCACTGGTGAGCCCCTGCCTTACTAGCGCGCTGCCCACCGCCTGCTTGGCTGCCTCCCTTACTGCTACTACTCCTGCTCCCTGCTTCTCCTGGCGGAGCCAGATGCAAGCCCCAGCGACGTCAGCATGAGTCCCTCACGCCCCAGCAGCTGCGTGAGTGGTACGCTGGTTGGGGTTGTAGGGGGTGGCGGCGCTGCTACTGCTACTCCTACTGGCGGCAGCCAGGTGGCAGCTCCAGCGACGCCCGCGCGCGTCTCTCATGCCCCAGGCAGCTTCATGAGTGGTACGCTCAGAGTAGAGGTTCTCTTAGTTCTGTTCGCTGCTCTTACGTGATTCGCACTGGTGCTTGGACTGGTCAGCCTTGTGGGACGCCTAGTCACACACAGTCCCGCTGCTTTGCCCGTCTGAGCGACGCCTGGCGTACCGAGTTTGGCGACGAGGCTGAGCTCCCCGATTGGGTGGAGTTGCTTAGGCAGAGGGTAGATATATTTGCTCTTGACTATGATGCTATTCTCACTGCCATGTATGCATTGCCTACTAGTGCTGACCGTGCCGGTCACCTGTGTGTACCGCCTGACCCGGGCATAGGACCTGCTGCTCTAGCTGCTGGTGAGGCTGCTGCTCTGGGTGCTAGTGAGTCCCCTGCTCCAGGTACAGGTGCGGCTGCTGCTCTAGGTGCTAGTGAGTCTGCTTCCTCAGGTGCGGGTGAGTCTGCTCTCTCAGGTACCGCGTCGGCTCCGGCCTCTCACACCTTCACTCTTGACTCGGGGGCTTCTCGCTCCTTCTTTCGAGACCGCACCACACTCACGCCGCTTGGTCGGCCAGTTGCAATCTCTCTGGTAGACCCCTCTGGGGGTCCTGTCCTTGCTCACTTCTCCACTGTCCTCCCCTGTCCGGCGGCCCCCTCTGGCACCCTGTCTGGTCTTTACCTCCCCTCGTTCTCTACGAACTTGGTGAGTGGTGCTGACCTACAGGATGCGGGGGTTCACCAGTTCACTCCTGCGAGTCAGCGGGTGACCCACTGCACGGACGCTCGCACAGGCCGACACCTGGCCATGTTTACACGTCGGCCGGGGGTCGAGCCTGTAAACACTGACCACTGCGTCTCCTCCGGTCACTGCGTCTGGTCAGGTAGCTGCGTCGGGTCAGGTGTTTGCGGCAGCGTCCAGGTCTGGTCCTGAGTCTGCCCCTGCTCGTGTCGTCTCCTGTCTCACGAGAATCTCCTCTGGCACCACCGCCTTGGTCACCCCTCCATGCTTTGTCTCCGAAGCATGGCCTCCCGTGTCCTTGTCTCTGGTCTTCCCCGGTCCCTCCCTCCCCTTCCTCCGGGGCCTGGCCCTACCTGCGTCCCCTGTGTCGAGGGGCGGCAGCGGGCTGCCCCTCACTCCTCTCAGTTTTCACCGACAGAGGCCCAACTGCAGACGCTTCACATGGAGTGTGGGGCCAGGCCCGCGTCCGTGGACAGGGTCACGAGCGCTACTTCCTGTTGGTGGTTGACGACTACTCGCGTTACACCACAGTCTTCCCCTTGCGCAGCAAGGGTGATTTCACTGAGGTGTTGATCGACTGGATCCGCGCAGCTCGTCTCCAGCTCAGGCAGAGCTTCGGCTCGGACTTTCCTGTTCTGCGGCTGCACTCTGACAGAGGCGGAGAGTTCTCTCTGGCCTTCTGCGAGCCTACTGTAGTGCACAAGGCATTCGCCAGACCTTCACGCTTCCGGACTCTCCACAGCAAAATGGGATTGCTGAGCGCCGCATTGGCATGGTCATGGACGTCGCCCGTACGTCCATGATGCATGCGGCTGCCCCCCATTTTCTGTGGCTGTTTGCCGTCCGGTACGCGGCGCATCAGATCAACCTTCACCCCAGGGTCTCCATGCCGGAGACCTCCCCAGCATTGCTGTGGACGGGGAAGGTTGGCGATGCGTCTGCGTTCCGTGTCTGGGGATCTCGGGCGTTTGTCCACGACTTGTCCACGGACAAGCTGTCCCCTTGTGATGCTCCCTGCATCTTCCTGGGTTTCCCCCCTGACGCGCCAGGGTGGAAGTTCTACCACCCCACCTCTCGCCGTGTTCTGTCCTCCCAGGACGTCACGTTCGACGAGTTGGTCCCCTACTACCGTCTCTTCCCCTACCGCACTCCGTCCCTCCCCCCGCCACCCCTCTTCCTTGTGCCAGGTCCCCCCCCGGTAGACCCCCTCCCCCCTCAGGGCCCTGCCCCTTCAGGTGTGTCCCAGGTAGACGCTGTTGACTGTCGAGGTCGCTGGTGACTCTGGTGCTGCTGAGGGTGCTGAGCGTGGGGGTGCTGACTCTGGGGGTGCTGAGCGTGTGGGTGCTACGCCTGGGGGTGCTGAGCGTGGGGGTGCTAAGCGTGGGGGTGCTGAGCCTGGTGGTGCTGAGCCTGGGGGTGCTGTGCCTAGGGGTGCTGAGCCTGGGAGTGCTGAGCTTGGGGGTGCTATGCCTGGAGGTGCTACGCCTGGAGGTGCTGAGCCTTAGGGAGCTGGGCCTGCTCGTGTGGCATCTGGCGGTGCTGTGCCTAGCGGGTGCCATTCTCTCCACAGGAGCTGCGTAAGTGGTTTGCCCGGCGCTAGAGGCGAGCTGCTGGAGCTGGGGGTGCTGCGGGTACTGGAGGTTCTGCTGCTGCTGAGGGTGCTGGTGCCGCGGGTCCCGGAGGTGCTCCTACTGGGAGTACTGGAGCTGCTGGGCCTGCGGGTACTTCAGGAGCTGGAGCTGCTGCGGGTGTAGGCGCGGAGGCTACTGCTGTCGGTCCTGGAGGCGGTCCTGCTGGGGGTGCTACTGGTGCTGCTGGTGCTGGTGCTGCCGCTGGGGGTACTGGTGCTGTCCCTGCTGTGTTTGGAGTCGCCGCGCGGCCTCGGTCGTACTTCGTTCCGCTCCTTCAGCAGGTTCTTGGTCTCCCGCCTTCTCCTGGTCCTCCTCCTCCCGTAGAGTGTCCACAGCCTGTCCCGTCACAGTTACAGTTACAGCCGGCCTCCCCACTGCCTGCTCCTTCTCCCTACACTGGTCCTACTTGAGGTCTTGCTGAGCGTCGTGAGCCTGCGTCTCGCCCTGCGTCGCCTGTCCGTACTGCTCGCGCTAGTGGTCATGGTTCGCGTCAGCGTCCTCCTCCTGTCCCTGGCACGCCTCGGATGTCTCTGCGTCCGTCCACTGCTCCTCTGCGTGCCCCTTTACCTTCTCCTCCTGAGTCTTCTCTTCCCGCTCTTGCCGACCCGGAGTCGGACTTTCTTCGTGCTGCCAGTCCTAGTGTCACGCATCTCCTTGCTACGGCTGTCGCTGACCCCTCCTTTGAGTCCACTGCTGCGTCTGCCCTAGTTCCTGAGCTCATCGACTTTGCTGCTCGCTGTCGTCTAGACTACGCTGCTAGTCTTGTCACTGAGTCTGAGTCTGTCTGTCCTCCGTCCGTCGGGGGTGAGTGTGCCCTTAGCACGGACGTCCTTGAGGACAGGCAGGAGGAGTTCCAGTGCTTGGCCGCTGCTTCACCTCATCTCGTGTCCGTACTGCTTACCCCTAAGGGAGACCCTGATGCACTTGACATCCCGACTCCGCGCTCTTACGCGGAGGCGATAGAGGGTCCCTACTCCTCTTAGTGGCAGGCAGCTATGGATGCAGAGATGGCTTCCTGGAAGTCCACAGGCACCTACGTTGACGACGTTCTCCCTCCTGGGGCGAACATCGTCAGTGGAATGTGGATTTTCAGGGTTGAAGCGGCCGCCGGGTTCTCCACCTGTCTTCAAGGCGCGTTACGTGGCTCGTGGCTTCAGTCAGCGGCAGGGAGTTGACTACTTTCAGACCTTCTCTCCCACCCCGAAGATGACTACTCTTCGGGTGCTGCTGCACATAGCCGCTCAGCGCGACTACGAGCTTCACTCTCTTGACTTCAGCACTGCTTTCTAGCAGGGCAGCCTGCACGAGGAGATCTGGCTGCGCCGCCCACCTGGCTTCACTGGGACTTTTCCTCTTGGCACCCAGTGGAGCCTCCGGCGGCCAGTCTACGGTCTCCGACAGGCGCCCCGTGAGTGGCATGACACACTGAGGACTACACTTGCGGCTCTTGGGTTTGCTCCTTCTACTGCCGACCTGTCGCTGTTTCTGCGCACCGACACCTCTCTGCCGCCGTTCTACATCCTCGTGTACGTCGACGACTTGGTCTTTGCCGCAGCTGATACTGCTGGACTCGCCTACGTGAAGTCCGAGCTGCAGAAGAGACACACGTGCAATGACCTGGGTGAACTGCGCAGCTACCTTGGCTTGCAGATCACCCGTGACAGAGCACGCCACACCATTACCCTGACTCAGTCACACATGGTGCAGCAGGTCCTTCAGCGCTTCGGCTTCACGTACTCCTCGCCTCAGGCCACTCCTCTGCCTACTCGCCACTCACTCTCAGCTCTGCCTTTCGGATGAGTCCGTAGAGTCGAGTGGACCGTATCTAGAGCTTGTTGGCTGCCTCATGTACCTGATGACCTGCACACGACCTGACCTTGCATACCCTCTTAGCATTCTTGCACGCTATGTTGCTCCTAGGAGACACCGACCAGAGCACATGGCTGCAGCGAAGAGGGTGTTGCGCTACTTGTGCAGTACGTCGGGCATGGGGCTAGTACTTGGAGGGCGGAGTCCAGTGGTCCTCACTGGGCATGAAGACGCTTCTTGGGCTGACGACCAGGCTACGCAGCGGTCGTCACAAGGTTACACCTTCAGCCTTAGTTTCGGCTCTGTTTCGTGGCGGGCTACTCGCTCGTCTTCTGTTCTCGGCTCCAGTTGTGAGGCCGAGATCTACGCAGGGGCCATGGCTGCACAGGAGCTTCGCTGGCTCACCTACCTGCTGACTGACCTCGGAGAGCCGCCTCGTCCTCCTCCAATTCTGTACGTAGACAACAAGGCCATGCTGGCCTTGTGTCGAGAGCAGAGACTGGAGCACAGAACAAAGCACATTGCTCTCCGCTACTTCCTTGCTCGTGAGCAGCAGCAGCGTGGTCTGTTGCGGCTTGCTTACGTGGCCTCTGAGGCCAACACTGCTGATGTGTTCACCAAGGCACTTGCGCCTTGTGATCATCAGCGCTTCTACACTCAGCTGGGTCTTGTGCCTGTCTTGCCTCACTTGCTCACCTCTTGACCTTGCTTGTACTGTCATATATATATATACCTGCTCTTGCTTGTCTAGTTTTATATATATGTGTACTCTTGCATGTGAACTGGCCTTGTGGCCTTGACCTTGTGCTCGGACTGTGTGGTGACTTTGAGATCCACCCTAAGCTTGCTTTGCTTTGCTTTGCTTGACTGGTCTTGTGACCCCTTGTTCTCCCCCACTTTGCCTATGGGGGTGTGTCGGAACATTATATAGCTTATACATTTGTGTAGGCTGTAGTGGGGTATCCCATAAGGGGTACAACCCAATTAGGGTTAGTACTTGTACCCACTTCATTCATTGTCCATTCATTCTCGTTTCAGTTTTCTCACTTTGCTAGTAGAAACTCTTGCCAATTTCTCGTGAATGTGCTAACACTAAGGAACCAAGCAAAGCTACGATCACCTCTAGTAGTTCGTGCCAACCCCTGTAGTCTAACTCACTACCGTTGTAGAGTGAATCTCTGCATGGTGCGGTGAGCGTGGAGCGAACACGCGACCTTCAGATAGGAGCCGACTTTTGCACCTATTAAGTCGCTCGTAGGCCGGCAGCAGCGATAGTCTCCATGGTCGACCCCGTAGTTGATGCGGGTGTAGCGGACACCTTGGAGGCACGTTTGGCTGACGCGAGGAGACGCCACGCGGATGGCGAGTACGGGACGATTCCCTTGGTGATCGCCGAGTTGGGCATCCGGTCGCAGTGGGCGACAAAACACCCTTCCCATCCTACTTCTCCTCAACCGGTGCGCAACGAAGGTGGCGTCGATGACGAGGTCGACGGTGGTGCACGAGTCAGCGGCAGCAAAGGCACAAGGCAGAGAGGAGTGATCAAGGTGGACGGTGGTGTCGACGGAATCCAGGCGCGAGTGCAGCGGTCGATGGCTGCTGCAGGGAGCTCGCGTGCCGACGTCGATGTTCGACGCCGTTCTCCTCCACGAAGGGGTGGAGGGCTCTCGGTGACTACACACGTGACGGCGGGCGGGATTGCACCGGCGTATGGCTACTTCAAGTTCTCGCCGGACCGGATCGCCGTCGCACCGCTGCAAGGTAGACGGGACCTCATAACCTGGAGGGAGTCGATTGAACCTCAGCTAGAGGTCGCCGGGCTGAAGGGCTTCGCTGATGGCACCGTGCCCTTTCCGCCCGAGGAAGATGTCGAGCTACGCGGGGAGTTTTGTTCTGCTCACCTGCTCACCTTCATGGTCATCTCGAGGTGCTGCTCGCCAGTGGTGCAGCTAGCGCTCAGGAGCTGTCGAGAGCGACTAGATGCTGGTCACCAGGCATGGCACTTCATCATGTCGACGTACCAGGCCAGGGACAACCTGTACATCGGACAGCTAGAGGAGAAGATGACTCACATTCGAATGGGTGAGCAGGAGTCGGCGACGGACTACTGCAACCGAGCTCGACGGATCCTAGTTGAGATAAGGATGGCGGGCGCCGAATACTCGACGGCGTCCTACATCACCCACGTCCTCAAGGGACTGCCGCGCAGCTAGAACCTCATGAAGAGGTTTACGATGGTGCCCGGCACACGTGAGTCCCTCGACGAGGAATCCCTTACCAGCTACATCCTCCAGGATGAGGCGATGCAGGAGGCCGAGCAGCCCACGGAGTTCCTTCCGCAGGCAAGTTACGCTGCACAGACGAAGCCGAATAGTCAGCAGGAGCAGCGCGGGAAGCCAGGCGGAGGTGGTAGCGGAGGTGGGCGGTCGACGAAGGACGTCGACGAGAAGAGGTCGACGCGGGACAAGGGTCAACGAGGTGGTGGTCGACGGCGGGAGTGCTGGATCTGCGGCGACCCCGACCATCTCTCCTTCGAGTGCCCCGACAGCGATGACTGCAACGAGGATGACAACAAGGAAGGCCGCGGTCGATCGGCCAGTCGTCGCCCCCGTCGAGTTGAGATGCCGCGCAAGGAGAAGCAAGCGTCGAAGAAGACGTCCTCGACAAAGGACGTCGACAGCTCCAGCGGCAAGAGCCGAGGCGACGGGGAGGCGTCGTGCTCGATGGTCGGCGTGGTGGAGCCGACGGTCTCGCTTGCACCGGAGGCTGACGAGGACATCCATGTGTTCAGGCGAACCTGCTGTCAGCCGGCCAACTGAAGGAGAGCGGAGTGCAGCTGCAGGGTGACGGCGACGAGATGCTGCTCGTTGCTACGACCGGGGAGGTGCTCGGTCGAGCACGCTACACCGGACGAGTCCTCTGCACCGACCTTCGCCCCTGCTCGACACAGTCACCGTCGACCGAGGTGGTGGCTCTGCGGACAATCGTCTCGGCGTCAAAGGCGACCCCTGATCGGCTGCATGCGAGGCTCGCGCACGTCGGCATCGACACGATCAAGAGCTCGGCAAAGCATGGAGTTGCTGTTGGGCTCGACATCACGCCGTCGACCGGAGCAGACCCGCCGTGTGTCTCGTGCGTCGGAGGAAAGCTGGCGCGGCACACCTTCCCTGCCAAGGGCTCGGACGCAGCGGAGGCGCTGGCTGTCGTGCACATTGACTTGTGCGGGCCATTTCGAGTAGCTGCCAAGGATGGCAGCCTGTACTTCCTGCTGCTGAAGGATCGCCATACTCGATTTGTATGGGCAATGTCGGTCGCTCGGAAGAGCGACGTGCTGCGGGAGTTCTAGCGGTGGCTGGTGTTGGTGGAACGGCAGACGAAGAAGTCGGTGCTATCGCTTCGCTCCGATCCAGGAGGGGAGTTCCTCGGGAAGGCGTTCACCGACTTCGTCGACGGGAAGGGCATCGTCCACGACCTGACGTGCCCCTACACTCCGCAGCAGAATGGCATGGCTGAGCGGGAGATGCGCACGGTCGTCGAGTCCGCGCGGACGATGTTGCTGCACATGGGCGTGCAGCACCACTAGTGGCACCTTGCTCTACGACAAGCTGTCTGGGTGCGCAATTGCTTGGAGCGGTCGACGACGCCGCCGAGGACGACTCCATACCAGCTGCTGACCGGGCAGAAGCCCGACCTGTTAAAGTTCTAGCAAGGCTTAGGAGCCATTGCTAGGTAGGTAGAGTAAGTTGAGTTCGAGTGAGTTTAGGTGAGTAGAAAGATTGCAACAAAAGAGTGTCTTCACTATAGAGCGAGCAGTACAAATAGGCAAGAATGAAGAAAGGTGCACCACCAAACAGAAAGTTAAATGACTACAGTAGTCTACACTACAGGCAGCTACAAAACAATATATAGAATTATATATTATTCTGACACGACCTTACGCTGGCGCGGGTGTGGGGCTGCATGGTGTAGTTCATGGTTCCCGAGCAGCAACGTGGTGGGAAGCTGGCGCCGAAGGCTCACTGGGGACTTCACCTGGGTGTGTCGCCAGAGAGCAAGGGCTGGGAAGTGCTCGACCTGACCGACAACAAGGTGGTCACGTCGTTCGAGGTGATCTTCTACGAGACGCTGTTGCTAGAGGTGTGGAAGGCGAAGTATGGGCCGGCGTCAATGCGGACGCAGGCGCACCCGCCAATGGATACATCGACAGCGACGGTTCCGTTGCTCGCCGAAGTCGACGAACCCGGTGATGAGGATGTTGTGGAGGTTCTTTCCCCTCCCCCTGTCTTTGCTCCTCCGTTCCCCATCGCAGATCGGCCTGGGTCGGCACCTGTGTCGCCCACCGACGATGAGGGGAGCCTTGAGGCGTCGCCTATGGCGCCGGCCCATGGCATCACCGGCGGTCGACAGGGTGTCAAGCTCGTCGACCAAGATGTCAAGCCGACGACGACAGGGGAGCACCAGACAGGGGAGCCGGTCGAATAGGAGGCAACGGCAGGGGTACACTTGACAGGGGAGCAGCAGCCGAAGCGGTCGACAGGAGAGTTGTCGAAGGCAGCAGCAGACGAACAGCCGGTCGAAGGGTCGAAGCGGCTGGTCGATGACGTTCTCGTCGACGAGAAAGGGGAGCAGTCGGCGGGTGAGGAGTCCACCGATAGCGATGTAATGGAAGTGCCGATCACGAAGCCCGAGCTGCGACGCACAGGTCGAGCCCGACGGCCGCCGGAGCGGTTGAGCTTCCACGCCTGCCTACCGCCAGCTGCCTTCACCACGGTGTACGACGAGTTTGAGGACGACCTGCTGTACGACAATGCCGAGGAGGATAAAGACCTGCCGGAGCTCGACCCTGGCGTGCATGCTGACCCCGAACACCGCTGGGACATCGCCACGATGACGGTGAAGGAGGCGCTGTCGAGCTGGAAGGGCGAGGCGGTGAAGGCCTCCATGGAAGAAGAAATCCGTAGCCTCATCGCTATGGGGACTTGGGAGCTGGTCGAACGCCCACGCGGGGTGAACACCATGAAGAATCGATGGGTGCTGATGACCAAGTACCGCATCGACGACACCGTCGAGCGCGAAAAGGCGAGGCTAGTTGTGAAGGGCTTCACGCAGGTGTACGGCGCCGACTACGACGAGACGTACTCACAGGTGAGCAGCTACGTCACGCTGAGGATCTTCCTCAGCATCGTCGCCGTCCTTGATCTCAACCTGATGCAGCTCGACATGAAGAACGCTTTCCTGTAGAGCAAGCTCGACAGGGTGCTCTACATGTACCAGCCGGACTAATTCAATGACGGGACCGGCCGGGTGTGTAAGCTGCTGAAGAGCCTCTATGGGCTGAAGCAGTCGCCGCTGCTGTGGTACAGGGCTCTCGACGGTGTGCTGCTGGGCGCTGGCTGGAAGAAGAGCCAGGTCGACGAGGCGCTCTACTTCAAGGCCAGCGATGACGGAGTGACCTGCTGGGTGCTGGTCTACGTCGACGACCTGCTTGCCGCTGGCAGCAGCACCGCGATGCTGAAGGAGCTGAAGGAGCTGCTGGAGACCGCCTTCAAGCTACGTGAGATCTCGCCGGTGGTGAAGTACCTTGGGCTGGAGATCGTGCGCGACAGGCCGGCCAGGAAGTTGTGGCTGCATCAGCAGGGCTACGCCGACAAGCTACACAGGCGCTTCATCGACGAAGAGCAGGGCGGTCGAGTCCCGAAGACACCGGTCTCGGTCGACGCCTACGCTCAGCTGACGTTCGATGACGAGGAGGCTCAGGAGCGCGAAGAGGAGGAGTACCGGTAGAAGGTCGGCTCGCTGCAGTTCGCGGCGTTGACGACAAGGCCGGACATCGCGTTTGCCTGCAGCAAGCTGGGAAGTGGCCTCACGGTGAGGAGCGACCAGCATTGGCGCGAGGTCGACCGCTGCCTCGCCTACCTCGCTGACACCTGCGATACCGCCTTGGAGTTCGGCGGTGGACCAGAATCATTGGAGCTGATCGGCTACGTCGATGCCGATGGCGCGGGCGACAAGCAGAACCGGACGAGCACGGGAGGCTACGTGTTCGTCTACGGTGGGGCCGCCGTCTCCTGGTCGAGTTCGCGCATCAAGTGCGCGACATTGTCATCGACCGAGTCGGAGTACGTGGCGGCCACGAATGCTGGCAAGGAGGGGCGTCGACTCCGCTTCCTCCTTGCGGAATTCAAGCTCCTCGACGTTGGGAAGCCGACCATCCTCCGCGTCGACAACAAGTCGGCAATCACGGTCGCTGAGGGCTTGGGGCTGACGGGCAACCTCAAGCACATGGAGCGACGCTACGCCTGGCTGCAACACATGGTGAGGCGCGGGAAATTTTTGCTGAAGTACGTCCCGACCACCGAGCAGCCGGCGGACTTCCTGACGAAGGCGCTGCATTTTCTGGCTTTCAACCGGTGCTCGGTCGCCATCGGCCAAGTTCGTCTGGCCGACGTCGGCGACGGCGACGATGAGGTGCAGGAGTAGGTGCCGTGCCCTTCTGCACGGATGGTGCGGTGACGGCGTGCTGTGTGTGGGGTGCACGCCGAGGATGAGTTTTCTTCGTGGAGTACTGTCGTGTGGGCTGGAGGCCCAAGCGTGAGCGCGGCAGGGGAGTGTTAACAGGAATGGAGTGTTGGCCCCGCCCTCGCTTGGGCAACGCCGACGACTTGGTCGGATGTACGGGAGTAGCAACCGACCGTTCACAGTGGGAGAGCTGCTCGACAGGCTTCGTCGAGCTGCAGGGGACCGCTGTGGTGTTGCTGTCGACTAGGGAGCTCGACAGCTGCAACTGACTGGTCTGGGCGACGGGTGGGACGTCGACCAGGACCTGCAGTTCGACCGGGAGGTCGACGGAGCAGTTCGTCGACCTGACAAGTGAGCAGCGGTGGACGAGGGGAGCTCGGCGACAACCGCTGATGGCTCTGGTCGACGGAAGGGGTCCGTCGACCAGGGGGTAGCTCGACGGAAGTTGTGGTCGACCAGAGGGACCTGGTGGTCGACCGGAAGCACCTGGTGGTCGACCGGGTCGACTGGGTAACATGCTCGACGAGTTCTGCGGAGGCACGCGAACGTCGTTGAGGTTGCGATGGCGAAGGCGACTGCGGGCTGGTATCCCGGAGTCGATATGGCTCGTCAAGCGCAGACAACAGCCGACGAATGCCCAACGAGGCAAGTCGGGCCAATCGTCTGCGCACACCTGCGAGCGTGCACACTGCTGTGTTCTACGGGGCAACGCTGGACAGCCGCTCTGCTGCAGCGTTGGCACGCCGTCGACCTGCTCCGTTGGCAGGTCGCCTTTCTGCAGTGCTGGCGCGGCTCCTCTACGCAACGCTGGCACGCGGTCGACCGAGCTGTGCTGGCGGTCGACCAAGCTAGCAGCAGGGTTGCTAGGTGCCTGATGTAGTCATTGTTGCCATCTCTTGTTGAACTGATTCTGGAATTCCAGCTTTGCTAGTGGAAACTCTTGCCAATTTCTCCCATGAATGTGCAAACACTAAGGAACCAAGCAAAGCTACGATCACCTCTAGTAGTTCGTGCCAATCCCTGTAGCGTAGCTCACTACCGTTGTAGAGTGAATCTCTGCAGACAGGCAGTGAGTACATTGGGGCAGGGCAGTGCAGTGGCAGAGGCGCTGCTCTTACCAAGTAAGTGAGGCGTGTTGAACACAAGGCCAGTTCACATGCAGGGGTACATATATATATATAAGACTAAACAAGCAAGAGCAGTGATATATATATGTAACAGTACAAAGAGGGTCAAGAGGAGAGCAAGTGAGGCAAGACAGACACAAGACCTAGCTGGGTACAGCAACGCTGATGATCACAAGGCGGAAGTGCCTTGGTGAAGACATCAGCAGTGTTGGCCTCAGAGGCCACGTACGCAAGCCGCAACTGACCACGCTGCTGTAGCTCACGAGCAAGGAAGTAGCGGAGAGCAATGTGCTTTGTTCTGTGCTCCAGTCTCTGCTCTCGACACAAGGCCAGCATGGCCTTGTTGTCGACATACAGGACTGGAGGAGAACGAGACGGCTCTCCAAGGTCGGTCAGCAGGTAGGTGAGCCAGCGAAGCTCCTGAGCAGCCATGGCCCCTGCGTAAATCTCAGCCTCACAACTGGAGCCGAGAGCAGAAGACGAGCGAGTAGCCCGCCACGAAACAGAGCCGGAACCAAGGCTGAAGGTGTAACCCTGTGACGACCGCTGCGTAGCCTGGTCGTCAGCCCAAGAAGCGTGTGCGTGCCCAGTGAGAACCATTGGACTCCGCCCTCCAAGCACTAGTCCCATGCCCGACGTACTGCACAAGTAGCGCAACACCCTCTTCGCTGCAGCCATGTGCTCTGTTCGGTGTCTCCCAGGAGCAACATAGCGTGCAAGAATGCTAAGAGGGTATGCAAGGTCAGGTCGTGTGCAGGTCATCAGGTACATGAGACAGCCAACAAGCTCTGGGTACGGGCCACTCGACTCTACGGACTCATCCAAAGGCAAGGCTGAGAGCGAGTGGCGAGTAGACAGAGGAGTGGCCTGAGGCGAGGAGTACGTGAAGCCGAAGCGTTGAAGGACCTGCTGCACCATGTGTGAGTGAGTCAGGGTAATGGTGCGGCGTGCTCTGTCCCGGGTGATCTGCAAGCCAAGGTAGCTGCGCAGTTCACCCAGGTCAGTACACGTGTGTCTCTTCTGCAGCTCGGACTTCACGTAGGCGAGTCCAGTAGTGTCTGCTGTGGCAAAAACCAAGTCGTCGACGTACACGAGGATATAGAACGGCGGCAAAGAGGTGTCGGTGCGCGGAAACAGCGACGGGTCAGCAGTAGAAGGAGCGAACCCAAGAGCCGCAAGCGTAGTCCTCAGTGTGTCGTGCCACTCACGTGGCGCCTGGCGGAGACCGTAGACTGGACGCCGGAGACTCCACTGGGTACCAGGAGGGAAAGACCCAGTGAAGCCAGGTGGGCGACGCAGCCAGATCTCCTCGTGCAGGCTGCCCTGCAAGAAAGCTGTGCTGAAGTCGAGAGAGTGCAGCTCGTAGTCACGGTGAGCAGCAACGTGCAGCAGTACCCGAAGAGTGGTCATCTTCGGGGTGGGGGAGAAGGTCTGAAAGAAGTCAACTCCCTGCCGCTGACTGAAGCCACGAGCCACGTAACGCGCCTTGAAGACAGGTGGAGAACCCGGCGGCCGCTTCACCCTGAAGATCCACATGCCACTGACGATGTTCGCCCCAGGAGGGGGAACAGCGTCAACGTAGGTGCCTGTGGACTTCCAGGAAGCCATCTCTGCATCCATAGCTGCATGAGTCGGGATGTCTAGTGCATCCGGGTCTCCCTCAGGGGCGAGCAGTACAGACGCGAGATGAGGTAAAGCGGCGGCCAGAGACTGGAACTCCTCCTGTCTGTCCTCAAGGACGTCCGTGCCAAGGGCACACGCACCCCCGACGGACGAAGGACAGACAGACTCAGACTCAGCGACAAGACTAGCAGCGTAGTCTAGACGACAGCGCGCAGCAAAGTCGACGAGCTCAGTGACAAGGGCAGAGGCAGCAGAAGACTCGAAGGAAGGGTCAGTGACAGCAGTAGCAAGGAGACGCGTGACAGTAGGACTGGCAGCACGAAGAGAGTCCGACTCCGGGTCGGCAAGAGCAGGAAGAGAGGAAGCAGGAGGAGAAGGCAAAGGGGCACGCAGAGGAGCAGTGGACGGACGCAGAGACATCCGGTGTGTGCCAGGGGCAGGAGGGGGACGCGGACGCGAACTACGAGCACTAGTGCTAGGAGGACGGACAGGCGACGCAGGGCGAGACGCAGGCGCACGACGCTCAGTAAGACCGGCAGTAGGACCAGAGTAAGGAGAAGGAGCAGGCAGTGACTGGACAGGCTGTGGACACACTAAAGGAGGAGGAGGACCAGGAGGAGGCGAGAGACCAAGAACCTGCTGAAGGAGCGGAACGAAGTACGGCTGAGGGCGCGCGGCGACTCCAGACACAGCAGGGACAGCACCAGTGCCCCCAGCGGCAGTACCAACGCCCAAGTCCGCAGCACCAGCAGGGACTCCAACACCCGGGTCCGCAGCACCAGCAGCAGCTCCAACGCCCGGGTACGCAGCACCAGCAGCAGCTCCAACGCCCGGGTCCGCAGCACCAGTAGCAGCTCCAACGCCCGGGTCCTCAGCACGAGCAGCAGCTCCAACGCCCGGGTCCGCAGCACCAGCAGCAGCTCCAACACCCGGGTCCTCAGCACCAGCAGCAGCTCCAACGCCCGGGTCCTCAGCACCAGCAGCAGCTCCAACGCCCGGGTCCTCAGCACCAGCAGCAGCTCCAACGCCCGGGTCCACAGCACCAGCAGCAGCTCCAACGCCCGGGTCCGCAGCACCAGCAGCAGCTGGGTCCGTGAGACGAGGCGCGCCACTACGAAGTGTGCAACGGCGGTCGTACCACTCACGGATCCGCTCAAGAGAGGGGAGCTCCTGACTAGGAGGAGAAGTACCAGCTCCAGTCTCCGTAGTGCGCCTAGTCCGAGAAGTACCTCTCCGGAGGCTGCAGTACTGTAAGTACCTCTCACGCAACTGCTCCGAGGAGAGATCTCGTCCAGGTGTAGGACCCCCTGGCCCAGCACTGCCAGAGTCAGAACTCCCAGACTCAGCACCCACAGGCTCAGCACCCCCAGTGTCCGCACCCCCAGGCTCAGCACCCCAAGAGTCCGCACCACCAGGATAAGCACCCCCAGCAGGACGAGAGTCGACAGCAACCTCAACAGGCTCAACCGGGTCTACCTGAGACACACCTGAGGGAGCGGCACCCTGAGGGGGGAGGGGGTCTACGACAGCAGCACCAGGCGCGAGGAAGAGAGGCGGGGGTGGGAGCGGGGCAGTGCGGTAGGGGAAGAGGCGGTAGTAGGGGACAGACTCGTCAAAAGTGACGTCCTGAGAGGGCAAGACCCGGCGCGAGGTGGCGTGGTAAAACTGCCAACCAGGCGCGTCCGGAACAAAGCCGAGGAAGACGCAGGGAACAGCACAAGAGGAGAGCTTGTCCGCAGACGAATCGCGGACAAAAGCTCGAGATCCCCAGACTCGGAAACGCGACGCATCGCCAACCTCCCCTGTCCACAACAGTGTGGGCGAGGTCTCCGGCAAGGAGACACGGGGCCAGAGGTTGAGCTGATGCGCAGCGTACCGGACCGCAAACGGCCACAGAAAGTGGGGGGCAGCCGCATGGATCAAGGAGGTACGAGCGACCTCCATGACCAGGCCAATGCGGCGCTCCGCAACCCCATTCTGCTGTGGAGAGGCCGGAAGCGTGAACGACTGCTCAATGCCGTGCTCAGCAAAGTGGGCTGCCAAGAGGTCGGAGGAGAACTCACCACCTCTGTCAGAGTGCAAGCGCAGGACAGGAAAGTCCGAGCGGAAACGCTCGCTGGGCTGGAGACGAGCTCTGCGGATCCAAGGGATCAAAACATCAGGGACCTCACCCTTGGTGCGCAAGGGGAAGACCGTGGTGTAGCGCGAGTAGTCGTCAACAACGATCAGGAAGAACCTCTCCTGACCCTGACCACGGACGCGGGCTGGGCCCCACATGTCCAGTCGTCGGGGGAAACGAGGAGGAGTGAGGAGCGGCGCGCTGCCGCCCCTCGACACAGGGAAGGCAGGGAGGAGCAGGCGAGGGTGGGAGGGGAGGGAGGACCCTGGGAAGACCAGAGACAAGGTACCGGGAGTGCATGGCACGAAGGCGCTGCACAGACGGGTGGCCAAGTCGGTGGTGCCAGAGGACAGTCTCGTGCGCTAGAGAGCGACACGAGCAGGGGGCAGACAGCTGACCTGACGCGGACGCAAACGCAGACGCAGATGCAGCGACCTGAGGGGAGGCAGTAGTCAGTGTGTACAGGTCCGACCCCGGCTGCCGGGTGAAGGTAGCCAAGTGGCGGCCCGTACGAGCACACGTGCAGTGTGTCACACGCTCGTAGGCAGGGGTGAACTGGTGAACACCCCCGTCCTGGAGAGCACAACCTGCCACCAAGTTCGTGGAGAACGAGGGGAGGTGGAGACCTGACAGTGTGCCCGACGGGACCGCAGGACAGGGAAGGACAGTAGAGGAGGTCGCAATGACCGGACCCCTAGAGGGGTCAGCAAGGGAGACAGCAACTGGCCGAGCAAGGGGCTCAAGGGCAGTGCGGTCACGAAAGAAACAGCGAGAGGCACCTGAATCCAGCGTGAAGGTGTGCAGTGCTGCAGTCGACACCGTACCAGGGGGGGTAGACACGCACGCACCTAGAGCAGCAGCCTCACCAGCACCTGGGGTAGCAAACACGTGGGTACCTGGAGCAGCAGACGCACTAGTCCTAATGCCCGGGTCGGGCGAGACACTCAGGTACTCAGAACCCTCTCCACTAGAGCACAGATATCAATCCCCTTCTTCAGGAGATCAAGCCAGCGAGGCAGCTCAGTGGCCTGAGGGAACTGAACACGCCAAGCGTCGCTCAGAAGAGCGAAGCAACGCTATGTGGCGTGCGGTCCCCCACACGGCTGGCCAGTGCGGTCACCAGTGCGAATGACGTACGTGCAGCTAAGGCCACCCCCCCCCCCCCCCCCCCCCGTGCTGAGAGTACCACTCACGGACCTCCTGGGGCGACGGAGTGTGCTGCTGTCCCTGGCCACCGCCAGTGCCTCCACGACCACCACTCCCGCCACCACCCCCTCGACCACCCCAACCCCTGCCGACGCCTCGTCCACCGCCACCCCCACTACCTCCTCCGCCCCGGCCACCTCCTCCGCCGCTGCCGCCACCCCCACCACCGCTGCCCCCTCCCCCACCCGCGCCACCCCCCCCGCCACCACCTCCCCCACCACCGCCACCCCCGCTGTCACCACCACCGCCCTTGCCCCCTTTGCCCTTGCTGCTGTGGCGCCCGCTCGAAGCACACGCAGTCCCGACCTTCTCAGCACCAAGGAGGTCGACAGCAGCAGCAGAGGCGACAGAGGGAAGAAGGGGGGAGGGAGAATACCCCTCAAAGAACGGGGTACAGGGGTCACCGCGAGAGGCACCTACAGCGACTATGCTAGCCTTAGCTGCAAGGAGTTCCTTCTTGAGGAGGGCAATGGTGAGCTCGGTGGGGCAGCGAGCTAGGAAGTGGTCCCTGACTGAGCGCAGAGTGTCAAGGAGGCGGGTGACTAGGTGGTAGAGAGTGAGCCAGAGCGGGGGTATGTTCTTGGCAAGGAACTCATCAGGCCTAGCGGCGCGGAAGCGAGCCTCACTAGTCCGGAGGTGGGTAATGAGGTCAGCGACAGTGCGAAAGGAAGCTAAGTCGGGGAACAGGTAGGGAAGAGAGAGACGGCCTAGAGCGGCAGAGACCGGTGAGGAGTAGCGGGCAACGACAGCAGTGTACAGGGCCTGTGCAGTCTTGTGCTGCCCAAAGTGCTCGCGCTCATCTATCGGCAGAGAGTTGCGAATAGCGAAGCGAGCATGGGCGTCACGAGTCTGCCACTGTGAGCGAGCAGTGCTGTCGGCAGTAGCAGCAGGAGCAGTAGCGTGGCCTAGGGCGTGATCGTACAGCGAGATGTCTTCCTTGGCAGTGAGCTGTAGGAAGAGGTGTAGGTCATCAAGCCAGGTGTCGAACTTCACTGGGCGGCCCTCAGCATCAAAGGCTAGCACAGGAGGGCTAGCCATGGTAGCAGCAGTAGTAAAAGCAGTAGGAGCAGTAGGGTAGGTAGGTAGGGCGGCGCGGCTCGGTAGAGGTAGGGCGGAGCGGCTCGGTATAGGTAGGGCGGCGCGGCTCGGGTGGGGCGGCGCGGCTCGGTTCGGGCGGCTCGGGTCGGGCGGCGCGGCTTGGGTCGGGCGGCTCGGTTCGGGCGGCTTGGTTCCGTTTGGGCCGGGCTGTTCGGTGCGGGCGGCGCGGTCTGGGTGGGGCCGTGCGAGGCGGCTAAGGGTGAGCGCGGGGAGCGGGTGGGGTTAGGGACGGGGCCGACGCGGGCCGAAAGGGGTAGGGACGGGGCCGACGCGGGCTGATAGGGGTAGGGACGGGGCCGACGCGGGCTGTTAGGGGTAGGGACGGGGCCGACGCGGGCCTCTAGGGGTAGGGACAGGGGCCGACGCGGGCCTCTAGGGGTAGGATCGGGGCCGTCGCGGGCCTCTAGGGTAGGCGCGGGGCCATCGCGGGCCTCTAGGGGTAGAGACGGGGCCGTCGCGGGCCTCTAGGGGTAGGCTTGGGGCCGACGCGGGCCTCTAGGGTAGGCGCGGGGCCGACGCGGGCCTCTAGGCTCGGGGCCGACGCGGGCCTCTAGGGTAGGCGTGGGGCCGATTCGGAGCCTCTAGGTGCAACAGCGTGGGGCCTACAGGGCCTCTAGAGGCGTGAACGCCGAGGCGCCCTAGGGTAGGTAGGTAGATAGGCAGGTAGGTAGTGGTGGGCCCTTAGGAAAAACGGTCCTAGGAAGGACCTCCTCTATACCATGTTGAACAAGGAATGAAATGACTAAGGATGAAATCAGTACAAATATGGAAACCTAGAAATGTGTACCCCCTATGGGCTAACCCACTGTAGCCTAAACAACTATAACAATATATATAGTGTTTGACAAGGCGGACCCGGGCACGCCGACAGGCGGCGGCGCCTCGGCTGCAGTGCGGCTCGACGGCTCGGCGGCTCGGCGGCAAAGGCGGCTCGGCGGCTCGGCAGCACAGGCGGCTCGGCGGCTCAGCGGCTCGGTGGCTCGGCGGCACAGCGGCTCGGCAGCTCGGCATCAAAGGCGGCTCGGCGGGGCCGCTGAAGGGCGGCGACGGGGCCGCTGAAAGGGCGGCGATGGGGCCGCGGAAGGGCGGCGACGGGGCCGCTGAAGTGCGGTGACGGGGACGCAGGTAGGGGCGGCGACGGGGCCGCTGAAAGGGCGGCAACAGGGCCGCGGAAGGGCGGCGACGGGGCCGCTGAAAGGCGGCGACGGGGCCGCTGAAGGGCGGCGACGGGGCCGCTGAAAGGGCGGCGACGGGGCCGCGGAAGGGCGGCGATAGGGCCGCTGAAAGGGTAGCGACAGGGCCGCGGAAGGGCGGCGACGAGGCCGCTGAAGGGCGGCGACGGGGCCGCAGGTAGGGGCGGCGTCGAGGCCGCTGAAAGGGCGACGACAGGGCCGTGGAAGGGCGGCGACGGGGCCGCTGAAAGGCAGCGACGGGGCCGCTGAAGGGCGGCGACGGGGCTGCTGAAAGGGCGGCGACGGGGCCGCGGAAGGGCGGCGACAGGGCCGCTGAAAGGGCGGCGACAGGGCCGCGGAAGGGGTGGGCGGCGACGGGGCCGCTGAAAGGCGGCGACGGGGCCGCGGAAGGGCGGCAATGGGGCCGCTGAAGGGTGGCAACGGGGCCGTAGTTAGGGGCGGCGACGGGGCCGCTGAAAGGGCGGCGACATTGCCACCTAAGGGCGGCGACGGGGCCGCTTAAAGGGCGGCGCGACGGGGCCGTAGGGGCGGCGCGACGGGGCCGCAAGGGCGGCGCGACGGGGCCGTTAGGGGCTTTAAGAGGGGCCATTAGGGGCCGTAAGTGGGGGAACGATACAGGGCGCAACTCGGGCAGGGGCCAAGCGTGCTCCGGGCAGGAAAAAAAAAAAAAAGATCGGTGGGTCCTAGGAACAGTTCCCACGAGGGAACCAGCTCTATACCATGTGAAGTTTAGAACGAGAGAATGATTGAACTATGAAACAGTTGGGTACAAGTACTAACCCTAATTGGGTTGTACCCCTTATGGGCTACCCCACTACAGCCTACACAGGTTTATAAGCTATAATGTTCTGACACACCTGTCGGCGGACTTCCATCTTTAGCCCCTCAGTATACGCTTGGATTTTTTCCCCTTCCGTCATGTCGGTAATTCGGTTGAAGAGGCTTTCCATCTGCTGCGTGTACTGTGTTACACTGCCAAACTGTTTATGCCGATGAATCTGCTGCCGCGCCATGTAGCTGGAGTTGATTGGTTCGAAACGTTGAATTAAAGCTTCCCGAAACTGCGTCCATGACCCCTCGCCTCGGATCCTATTGCTGTTGTAAATCCACTCGAGCGCTGGGCCTCGTAACAATGTCGCTGCGAGTCAAATCCGCATTGCATCGTGTGTCGGGGTCGTACAGCCAACGGCCTCGAAGTAAATTTCGAGAGTCGCAATAAATCGACGAACGTCAGTGTCTCTCGCATTCGGATTTAAAGTCTCCGGTAGCCTCGGACGTGCCGCCTCAAGATTCATTGTAGCTGCTGCCGCTGCTGCTGGGTGAAGTGTTGGTGTAGCCGCTGCTGCTGCCGACGTCGCTGCTGCATTCGCCGCTGCGTTCGCTGCTGTCGACTGGTTCGCGAGAAGCTCCTCTATTCGCTGGAGTACCGCTCGCGTCTGGTCCAGGTCGGTGTGTAACTCTGTAATTTTCTCTACGGAATTATCACCGTTTTCTCCCTTTGGCGATTTATAAGAAGATTTGCGACAAAAATATATGAATTTTAGGCGCTGGTCATCTTACTGGGAGTCGAGTTGACTGCAGAAATGACGAGGGCTGATTCTGTAGGTCGCGTTATTCTCCCTTATTCGAAATTCGCGTCTGATCTCGGCCGTTGAGAAGAAATTCAATCCGAATCTCCAAATTCCAACATTTTTTGGGTGAAATTCTCGAGGCCGTTGAGATTCGAATCGATCCGACGGTCGAAATTCCAACTTTTTTCGCCACTGGACCTGAGGAGTGTTCGAAAACCGGTTCGAGGGGGACGTTAGAAAATAGCGCGGAACTGGTTTACGTACCCGAAATCGGCGCTTTCCGTCGTCGCCCCCGTGGTTTTAAAAGCTAGGTTTAAGCGGTCGAAAAACTATGCGTCTAAACAGGCTCTGAATACCAAGTGTGAGGATCTAGGATCGAGCTCAGAAAAGAGACTTGTAATTGAATGTCCACCTGGGTACAACACGAGGCTATATATAGGCTCGACACAAGGCCCCGTAACTAGGTGTTACGAGAAGGTTCCGCGGGTCGCAAAGCGTCCCGAACAGATCCTTACCGAATTCGGTAGGAGGCAATTCGGTGGCAACCGAAAAGCCAAAGTTCGGTGCACGCAACCTAGCTCGGTGCTATAACTATAATAAAAGATAGGAAAGCACCTAGCCTAGGAATTCAAGCAATTCATGCATGCATATAAGTATCCTATGCTAGAAAGGCAAGCAAGCATAGCTGGCATAAGCCGTCGTACTCTCACAGGCACAACATTGAAAGTGTCACTGGCAATGGCAGCAAACCGTGGATGGCGGGTGAAGCAGATGGATATCACCACCACCTTCCTCAATGGGATCATTCTGGAGGAGCTGTACTTGTTACAGCCTGAGGGTTTGGATGATGGGAGCGGCAGGGTGTGCAGGTTGAACAAGGCCATTTATGGCCTGAAGCAGGCTCCTCGTGCATGGTATCACAAGCTAGAGGAGACACTGCTGGCTGGGGGGTTCAAGAAGAGTGAGTGTGACCACAGCCTGTTCCTGCTACAAGAGAAGGGCATTTTCTCATGCTCCTGGTGTATGTGGACGACATCCTGCTCTTCTCTGAGTCGTCTGCAATGATTGAGCGTGTGGAGGAGATGCTGGAGATGCAGTTCATGTGTTCCAAGATGGGAGATGTGAAGTACTACCTAGGGATGCATGTGGAGAGGGACCTTGACAAGGGAGTGTTGAGGTTGCACCAGAGGAAGTACTGTGAGGGGCTGGCCGAGAAGTATGGGCTACAAGATGGAGGGAAGCCAACCACCCCACTGCCTTCAGGGCTCATAGTGGAGCCCTGTGCTGATGAGGAGGTGGTGGGTGAGAGTGACAGGAAGCTGTTTTATTCCATGGTGGGGGCACTCAATTATGCGGCTAACCAAATGCGGCCTGACATTGCCTTTGCTACATCCAGGCTTGCAAGTGTGGTTGCACGCCACAGTCATGAGCAGCTGGAAGCGGCCAAGAGGTTGGTCCGCTATGAGCTTGGAGTACAGTGCTGTGCAACAGAGGCTGCAGAGGGGTGCAACTGATTCGGGCAAGGGGGAGATGCTCCTGACCAGCTACACTGACGCCAGCTTCAACTCAATGAAGGCGGATGGCACCAACATTGGAGGCTATGTGTGCCTGTTTGGAGGTGGTGCAGTGAGCTGGCGCAGCAAGAAGCAGAACGAGGTGGGGCAGTCCTCGTGTGAGACAGAGTACATGGCCCTGCATCATGGGGCAAAGGAGGTGGTGTGCCTGAGGCGTTTGTTGGAGGAGATCGGAGTGTGCCAGAGGGAGCCGACTATGATTTTCTGTGACAATGAGTCGGCGGTGAAGCTATCGAAGAATGCTTGTCTTCATGGGCTGACCAAACACATCAGGCCTAAGTGGCATTGGGTGAGGAGGCTCCTGGACAAGGAGGTGCGGCTGGAGATGTGAAGACCCATCAGCAGGCGGCTGACATTCTCACCAAGCGTCTGGCTGAATCTGAGCATTGGAAGTGCATGAAGCTTGCTGGGATGAGTGTGCATTGAGGGTGCATGCTTGAGCTATGGCATGTGAAATGATGGTTGGCAGCCAGAGGGGGAGTTTGTTGTGTGATGCAATCATATGCATTCACGTCTGTCTGCCTTCCATCATGTGTTCGTGCGTTGCATGCGTGGTGTGAGCGTGAGCAAGAATTTGTGTTTTGTGCGGTTTGGTTTTTCTGAGTGTGTGTGAATGTTATTTGGCTTGAGCATATATCTGAAGTGACACCTCTACTCAAGAGCTTTCCGACGAACCAAGTATCGCTTCAATCGGAGCACGAACAAGAAAGTTACGAACGTTGGAGTTCGTATGCTTTTCATATTTGATTGTGGCAACTGTGGGAAGTTGTGGGGTTGACTCAATATGGGGTACAGACTTTTGGGGGTTGGGAAATTCGTCTATCTACTGTAGTTGCTGCCAGATGGTTGGGAGAAACCAAACCAGGTTGGCAAGTGTGGCCAAGTTGGGTTGAGGTGGATTGTGGAGGTTGGGATAGTGATAAAGGTCAAAGTTGGGTTGCCTATGGGGAAGGGAATTGTGTGGCATGGGGTTTCCTTGGTTGGGGACTCTCTTGGGACCTTCCCTCTCGTCCTCCTCATCCCTTCCACCTGGTTTAATGCTACTCTAATTCTCTTGTGTGAACTTCTGTGAGACTCGTGTGATTGAGTTAAGATTCTATGGCAGCTTACCTACTAGTGCGCCAAAATTGATAACTCAAGAAATACTTCACCTTTTCGTACAATTCAGCTTGGGAATTGTAGCCACCGACTATAGCTACAACATATCCGGAATTGGTGAAGTTTTGACGATGCGTTTTTTTTGTCGACGGCGTTTCTTGTGAGCGCGACTATTCTGTCCAGAAATATAGACCAACGACTTTGAGAAAGTTAGGCACCTAATCTTCATAGACTCCGTCCTTAGTCTCTAACACCGCTGCCCTCCAGGATGCGATGGTCACTACCACCACTCCTGGGGGCCAGCGTGTGTCGATCTGCACGTGTACACGGACGGGCCGTCACCTGGCCACGTTCACCCGTCGGCCTGGGTTGAGTCTGTACACACTGACTACTTAGCCTCCTCAAGTAGCTGCTTCTGCGTCTGCGTTAGGTCAGCTTGCGGCCCCCTGCTCGTGTCGCGCCCTATCGCACCAGACTCTCCTTTGGAACCACCGCCTTGTTCACCCCTCCCTGCCACGCCTCCGTGGCATGCACACCTGTATCCTTGTCTCTTGTCTTCCAGTCTTTGCCTCCCCTCCCACCCTCCCCTGCCCCTCCCTGCTATCCCTGTGTCAAGGGGCGGCAGCGCGCTGCTCCTCACTCCTCCTCGTTTCCCCCGACGACTGCTCCCCTGCAGACTCTCCACATGGACGTGTGGGGCCCAGCCCGCGTCCATGGACAGGGCCGCGAGCGATACTTTCTGCTGGTTGTTGACGACTACTCGTGTTACACCATGGTCTTCCTCTTGCGCAGCAAGGGATAGGGATGTTTTGATCCCTTGGATCCGCGCTGTCCGTCTCCAGCTCCACGAGCGGTTCGTCACGTACCTTCCGGTCGTGCATCTGCACTCTGACAGAGGTGGTGAGTTTGCCTCCGACCTCTTGCAGGACTTTTGTCATGGGGAGGGCATCACCCAGTCGCTCACAGTTCCGGTCTCTCCATAGCAGAATGGGGTTGCTGAGCGCCGCATTGGCTTAGTCATGGAGGTCGCTCGTTCCTCCATGATCCATGCGGCTGCTCCCCATATTCTGTGGCCGTTTGCGGTCCGGTACGCTGCGAATCAGCTCGACCTCTGGCCCCGTGTCTCTTTGCCGGAGACCTCGCCGACACTGCGTTGGACGGGAGAGGTTGGCGATGCTTCGGTGTTTCGGGTCTGGGGATCTCGTGCCTTTGTCCATGATTCCACCGCGGACAAGCTCCCCCCGCGCCATTCCCTGTGTCTTCCTTGGCTTTCCCCCTCACGCGCCTGGCTGACAGTTTTACCACCCCACCTCGCGCCGTGTCCTGTCCTCTTAGGACGTCACGTTTGACAAGTCAGTTCCCTTTTACCGTCTCTTCCCCTACCGCACTGCCCCTCTCCTTCCCCCACTGCTCTTCCTCGCACCAATTCCCCCTCCGGTAGACTCCCTCCCCCCTCAGGGTCCTGCTCCCTAAGGTGTGTCTCAGGTAGACCCACTCCCCTTGGCTGACCTTGTCGAGGTCGCTGTTGACTCTGGTGCTGCTGGGGGTGGTGTTGCTAGGGGTGCTGCTTCTGGGGGTGCTGAGCCTGAGCATGTGGAGTGTGGGGGTGCTGAGCCTGGAGTTGCTGAGTCTGAGGGTGCGGAGCCTAGGGGTGCTGAGTCTGAGCGTGTGGAGCCTGGGGGTGCAGTTACTGAGTGTGTGGAGACTGGGGGTGCTGAGTCTGGGGGTGCTGAGCCAGGTGGTACTGTGTCTGCTGGAGGTCCTACGGTTCCCTCGTCAGGACGGGAGCTGCTCTCTCGACTTCATCTGTGCAAGTGGTTTGCTCGGCGCACCAGCCTTCGGAGTGGCGCTGCTGGAGCTGGGGGGCCTGCCGCTGGAGACAATGGAGCTGAAGGCACTGGAGCTGACGGAGCTAGTGGTACTGCTGCTACTGGAGGTGCTAGATCTGCTGGTCTTGGAGTTCCTCGTGCTCGAGGTGCTGGAGCTGCTGGTCCCGGAGGTGCTCATACTGGAGGTATTGGAGCTGCCGGGGCTGGTGGTGTTGCTGCTGCTGAAGGTGCTGGAGGGGATTGTACTGGGGGTACTAGAGCTGCTGGAGCTGGTGGTGCTGCAGGTACTGGAGCTGGAGACCTTGGAGCTAAAGTTGCTGGCGCTGGAGGTGCTGGAGCTGTCGGTACTGGTGCTGAAGGCACTGTGCGGCCGCGACCGTACTTCGTTCCACTGCTTCGCTAGGTTCTCGGCCTCCCGTCTTCTACCGACCTTCCTCCACCTCTACTATGTCCACCGCGTGACCAGTTGCAGCCATAGTTACAGCCTACCTCCCCGCCGCCTGCTCCTTCTCCTTACACCGAGCAGACAGACTCTCTTACAGAGCGTCGTGCGCCTGCGTCTTGTCCTGCCTCGCATGCTCGCGCTGTTTGCACTGGTCGTCGTGTCCCTCGTCCGCGTCCTCCTTCTGTCCCAGGCATGCACGATATGGCACTTCTTCCTTCCTCTAGTCCACTACGAGTTTCCTTGCCTTCTCCTCCAGCGTCCTCTCATCCTGACGTTCTGGACCTTGAGTTTGACTTGGTTCGTGCTGCCAGACCTACTGTCACACGTCTCCTAGCCGCTATTGTCACTGACCCTTCGTTTGAGTCCACTGCTGCGTCTGCCCTTGTTGCTGAGCTTGTTCACTTTGCTGCCACCTGTCGTCTTGACTACGCCGCTAGTCTTGTTGCTGAGTCTGAGTCTGTTTGTCCTACGTCTGTCGAGGGTGAGTGTGCTCTTGACACAGGCGTCCTCAAGGATAGACAGGAGGACTTTGAGTGTCTTGCAGCTACTGTACCTCATCTCGTGTCCATGCCGCTTGCACCTGAGGGAGACCGGGATGCACCAAACATCCGACCCCGCGCTCTTACGTAGAGGCGATTACGGGTTCTTACTCCTTTCAGCGGCAGACAGCCATGGACGCAGAGATGGCATCCTGGAAGTCCACATGCACTTATGTTGACGCTGTTCTCCCTCTTGGGGCGAACATAGTTGATGGCACGTGGATTTTCAGGGTGAAGCGGCCGCCGGGTTCTCCGCCTGTCTTCAAGGCTCGTTACATCGCAAGAGGCTTTAGTCAGCGACATGGAGTTGAGTTTTTCCAGACCTTCTCCCCTACCCTGAAGATGACCACTCTTCAGGTGCTGCTGCACGTTGCTGCTCAGCGTCACTACGAGCTTCACTCTCTTGACTTCAGCACTGCTTTCTTGCAGGGCAGCCTGCACGAGGAGATCTGGCTGCGCCGTCCTTGTGGCTTCACTGGGTCGTTTCCTGAGGGTACCTAGTGGAGCCTCCGGCAACTAGTCTACTGTGTTCGCCAGGCGCCTCGTGAGTGGCACGACACATTGAGGACGCCACTTGCGGCTCTTCGGTTTGCTCCTTCGACTGCTGACCCGTTGTTGTTTCTGCGCACCGACACTTCGCTGCCACCGTTCTACATCCTCGTGTACGTCGATGACTTGGTTTTTGCCACTGCTTACACTGAGGCACTGACTCTAGTGAAGTCGGAGTTGCAAAAGAGACACACGTGTACAGACCTGGATAAGCCGCGTAGCTATCTTGGCTTGCAGATTACTCGGGACAGAGCACGGCGCACCATCACCCTGACTCAGTCACACATTGTCCTTCAGCGCTTCAACTTCCGGTTCTCCTCGCCATAGTCCACTCCTCTGCCTACCGGTCACTCGCTCTCAGCTACACCTTCGGCTGAGTCCGTAGAGCTGATTGGCCCGTATCCAGAGCTTGTGGGATGCCTCATGCACTTGATGACCTGCATTCGACCTGACCTTGCTGGCCCTCTTAGCATCCTGGCACGCTACATTGTGTCTGGGAGACACCGACCAGAACACTGGGAGGCAACTAAGAGGGTGTTGCACTACTTGTGCAGTACATCGGGCATGGGGCTCGTGCTTGGAGGACAGGATCAAGTTGTCCTCACTGGACACGCAGACGCTTCTTGGGTTTACGACTTGGCTATGCAGCGGTCGTCATAGGGTTACACCTTCAGCCTTGGCTCAGGCTCTGTTTCTTGGCAGTCTACCCGCTCGTCTTCTGTTCTCAGCTCCAGTTGTGAGGGTGAGATCTACATAGGGGCCATGGTTGCACAGGAGTTACACTGGCTCACATACCTGCTGACCGACTTGGGCGAGCCACCTCGTTCTCCTCCAGTTCTGTACGAAGACAACAAGGCCATGATTGCCTTGTGTCAGGAGCACAGATTGGAGCACAGGACAAAGCACATCGCTCTGCGTTACTTCCTTGCTCAAGAGTTGCAGCAGCGTGGACAGCTTCATCTTGTTTATGTGGCTACTCAGGCCAACACTGCTGATATATTCACCAAGGCACTTCACTCTGGTGATCATCAGCGTTTCTGTACTGCTTTAGGCCTTCTGCTTGCTTTGTCTCACTTGCTCACTGCGTGACTTTGTTTGGACTGTGATCTATGCATATATACTTGCATGCTTACACTTGCTAGGTTGTGATCACTGTATTGCCTGCTCTCATTTATATAACTCTACATGTGTACTGGCCTTTTGGCCATTTGCTTGTGCTAAGAGTGTGTGGTAACTTCGTGATCCACCCTGAGCTTGCTTTTCTTTTCTTGACTGGTCTTGTGACCCCTTGTTCTCCCCCACTTTGCCTACGAGGGTGTGTCAAACTATGTATGTTGCATGTTGTGTAGGCTGTAGTGGGGTAGCCCATATGGGGTACAGCCCAAATTAGGGTTAGTAATTGAATCACTTTCTCACTCAATGCATTCATTCTTGCTCGTTAGTTTATGACAAATTGTCTACGCACCAAAGTCTTCTTGGCAGGAGCACTACTGCGCCCTTATGGTACGGAACCACTCAGCACGTCTCACCCACACACCTGCACCATTTGTCTTACTGCGGCCCTCACACACCAAGCCTACCCCTCCCTGGAGCCAAGCACCAATCACTACAAGAAACTGCAGAAAGTCTACAACGATATCTTCGTACTTGCCTTTGACGGCATTAACTGTCAAACTCATATGTTATAGTCTGTGTAGGCTGTAGTGGGGTAGACAATATGGGGTATAATACTTTTATGTTTTCCTACTTGTACCCACCTGCTTGCTAGTTCATTCATTCCTCATTTCTTCACATGGTATAGAGCAGGTTCCCTTGTGGAACGCTTCCTAGGGCCCACCATTGAAAATCGATTTTTTTTTTTTCTGACCGGAGTGCGAGTCGCCCTTGCCCGAGGCGCGCCCCGTGGGCCGCCCTCTCGTCGCGTCCCCTGCCCTTAGCGGCCTGTCGCGCCCCTCTCACGGCCCCTCGCGCCACCCTTAGCGGCCCCGTCGCCACCCCTAGCGGCCCCGTCGCCGCCCTTCGAGGCCCCTCGCGGCCCCTTTGCGGCCCCGTCACCGCCCCTAGCGGCCCTGTCGCCGCCCTTCGAGGCCCCTCGCGGCCCCTTTGCGGCCCCGTCGCCGCCCCTAGCGGCCCCGACGCCGCCCTTCGAGGCCCCTCACGGGTCCTTCGCGGCCCCGTCGCCGTCCTTTGCGGCCCCGTTGCCACCCTTCTAGGCCCCTCTCGGCCCCTTCGTGGCCCCGTCGCCGCCCTTCGCGGCCCCGTCGCCGCCCCTATCGGCCCCGTTGCCGCCCTTCGCCGCCCCGTCGCCGCCCCTAGCGGCCCCGTCGCCGCCCTCTCGTGGCCTCTTCTCGGCCCCGTCGCCGCCCTTCGTGGCCCCGTCGCCACCCTTCCCAGCCCCTCCTCGGCTTCTCCGCCACCAGCAGCAGCCGCCGCCAGCAGCAGCCGACAGCAACACACGTCGCCGACAACAGCAGCGGCCACCACCCAGCAGCAGCCGTCGCCGCCGACAGCAGAGACTGCCGCCGCCACTGACAGCAGGAGCTGCCGCCGCGGTCGCGGCTCTGTCCCTGCCGACGCGCCTCGGCCCTGCCCCGCCGCTTGCCGGCCCCTACCTACCAGCCCTAGTGAGAGCACTATGGAGCCACGTTTGCTACTGCTGCCCTTAGCCTACTGCAACTGCTATCATGGCTACCCCTAGTGTTCTAGTCTTTGATGCTGAGGGTCGGGCTGTTGACTTTGAAGTCTGGGTCCATGATCTACAGCTTTTCCTACAGTGCGGTAGGTGTCAGAACATTATAGCTTACTCATTTGTGTAGGCTATAGTGGGGTATCCCATAGGGGGTACAACCCAATTAGGTTTCCTATTTGTACTCACTTCGTTCATAGTCATTCCATCCTCGTTCAATTCTTCTCATGGAATCAGAGCAGGTCCCCTCCTAGGGACTGTTCCTAGGGCCCACCGAAGCGCGCCCCTAGGCGCGCGTTCTTTTTTTAGCGACCCTGCGTGTCGCCCTTACCGCCGCTCTCTCCTCGTCGGCCCCGCTTAGACCCCGCTACGGCCCCGCGTCGGCCCCGCTTAGGCCCCGCTACGGCCCCGCGTCGGCCCCGCTTAGGCCCCGCTACGGCCCGGCGTCGGCCCCGCTTAGGCCCCGTCGGCCCCGCTTAGGCCCCGCTACGGCCCCGCGTCGGCCCCGCTTAGGCCCCGTCGGCCCCGCTTAGGCCCCGCTAAGGCCCCGCGTCGGCCCCGCTTAGGCCCCGTCGGCCCGCTTAGGCCCCGCTACGGCCCGTCGTCGGCCCCGCCCAGACCCCGTCGGCCCGCTTAGGCCCCGCTACGGCCCCGCGTCGGCCCCGCTTAGGCCCCGTCGGCCCCACTTAGGCCCCACTACGGCCCCACTACGGCCCCGCTACGGCCTCGTCAACTCAGTCGGCCCCGTCTAGGCCCCGCCGACCCTGCTACGGCCCCGCTACAGCCCGCTGTCGGCCCCGCTACAGCCCGCCGTCCGCCCCGCTACAGCCCGCTGTCGGCCCCGCTACAGCCCGCCGTCGGCCCCGCTACAGCCCGCAGTTGGCCCGCCGTCTGCCCCGCTACAGCCCGCCGTCGGCCCCACTACAGCCCCGCTACAGCCCCGCTGCAGCCCGCCGTCGGCCCCGCTACAGCCCTGCTACGGCCCGCTGTCGGCCCCGCCGCCCGTGCTGCAGCCCGCCGTGCCGCCCGTGCAGCCGCCCACCGTGCCGCCCGTGAGCCGCCCCAGCCGCCCGTGAGCCGCCTGTGCAGCCGCCCGCGCCGCCCGTGAGCCCCTGCGTCACCCGAGCCGCGCGAGCCGCCCGAGCCGCCCGAGCCGCCAGAGGAGCCGCACACCTGCTCCTGTGGGGCCACTGCTGCTCCTGGGCTGTGCCGCTGACCTACCCGACTTTTCCTGCCCGGTGAGACTGTCAGCTGCTGTCATGGCCACCCCCACTGTCCTAGCTTTTGACGCTGAGGGTAGAGCCATTGACTTTGCAGTCTGGATTGAAGACCTCCAGCTGTACTTACTGTGTGATGCGATAGATGAGGTCTCTCTCTTTGACTTTGTCTCAAGCGCTGTCCCTGCCCCTCCTGCTGATGCTGACCCCGCTGTTCGCTCCAAGTGGGCGACCCGCGATGCTGCTGCACGTCTTGCTGTGCGTCGCCACCTCCCTTCCTCCGAGCGTGCCCACTTTAGTCAGTGCAAGACCGCTCAGGCCTTGTACGACGCTGTAGTTGCACGCTACTCCTCCCCTTCCTCCGCTACGCTTAGCCGCCTTATGCTACCGTTTCTCTTCCCTGACCTCGCTGCCTTTCCCACTTTCGCTGACCTCGTTACCCACCTCCGCGCTAGTGACGCTCGCTACCGCGCTGCCCTTCCTGCTGAGTTCCGCGCCGCAAACCCTCCTCCCATGTACATCACTCTCTACTTTCTCGTCACCCGTCTCCCTGAGTCCCTTCGTGTAGTTAGGGACCAGTTTCTCTCTGTCTGTCCCACCACCCTCACTGTCGACCTCCTTGAGGAGTCCCTGCTAGCGGCGGAGAAGAGCATCGTCGCTGTAGGGGCCTCTCGGGGTGACCCTCGCACCCCCATCTTTGAGGGGTGCTCTCCTTCCCCCCTGCTGCCCTCTGTCGCCTCTGCCGCTGCGGCCGACCTCGCTGGTTTTGAGTCGGTCGGTGCGGCGTCTGCCCCCAGCGGTAGACGCCGCTCTGGCAAGGGCAAGGGGGGCAAGGGAGCGGGTAAAGCTAGAGGGGGCGGTGGCGGAGGAGGTGGGGGTGGCGGGGGGAGTGGGGGTGGCGGTGGAGGTGGTGGCGGGAGTGGTGGTACTGGTGGAGGCGGTGGAGGCAGAGGTGGTGGCGGAGGAGGTAGCGGAGGAGGTGGGGGCGAGGGTGCTGGTGGGGGCGGTGGCGGTGGAGACGGGGGTGGCGGTGGAGGCGGGGGTGGCGGAGGCGGCGGGGGTCGGAGTGGCTCGTCTCAGCGGAGCAGCTCTGGGGGTGGTCAGCGCCAGCAGCAGCAGCAGCAGCAGCAGCAGCAGCCACAGCAGCAGCAGCGCTCTCCCACCGTCCCCGCCCCTCAGCAGCTCCGTGAGTGGTACTTGCAGCGTCAGCGTGGTGGTGCGTTTGGTCCCTGCCCCTACGTTCTTCGCACCGGCGACCGTGCGGGGGAGAGGTGTGGAGGCACCCACACAGCCCGCCGCTGCTTTGGCCGCCTGACCGACGCCTGGCGTCAGCAGTTTCCGGAGGCCGCTGAGATCCCTCGCTGGGGGGAGCTGTCTAGGGCTGGTGTAGCTATTTATGATCTTGACTTTGATGCTATTCTTTCTGCTATGTATGCTGTGACTGTTACCAGTGTTTCCCGCCCGACCCGGGCATTGGTACTGCTGCGTCAGGTGCTAGTGAGGCTGCTGCTCTAGGTGCCAGTGAGTCTGTGCTCTCAGGTACTGGTGAGTCTGCCCTCTCAGGTACTGTGTCGGCTTCGGCCTCTCACACCTTCACCCTTGACTCTGGAGCGTCTCGCTCCTTCTTTAGGGACCACACCACTCTCACGCCGCTGAGTCGGCCGGTTGCGGTGTCCCTGGCTGACCCCTCTGGGGGGCCTGTCCTGTCTCGCTTCTCAACGGTCCTTCCGTGTCCGGCGGCCCCCTCTGGCACCCTGTCTGGTCTCTACCTCCCCTCGTTCTCGACGAACCTGGTGAGTGGTGCTGACCTACAGGATGCGGGTGTCCACCAGTTCACTCCTGCTCGTCAGCGGGTGACCCACTGCACGGAGGCTAGCACGGGACGCCACCTGGCTACGTTTACACGTCGGCCAGGGTCGAGCCTGTACACACTGACCACAACTTCTCCTCCAGGTGCTGAGTCTGGTAGGGTCCCTTCGTCTGGTCAGGTGTTTGCCGCAGCGTCCCGGTCTGGTCCTGAGTCTGCCCCCTGTTCGTGTCGTCGTCTGTCTCACGAGACCCTCCTCTGGCACCACCGCCTTGGCCACCCCTCTCTGCTTCGGCTCAGAGGCATGGCCTCCCGTCTTCTTGTGTCTGGTCTCCCCCGGTATCTACCTCCCCTTCCTCAGGGCCCTGGCCCTGCCTGTGTCCCCTGTGTCGAGGGGCGCCAGCGTGCTGCCCCTCACTTCTCCCAGTTTCCTCCGACAGAGGCCCCGTTGCAGACGCTTCACATGGACGTGTGGGGCCCAGCCCGCGTCCGTGGACAGGGTCAGGAGCGCTACTTCCTGCTTGTTGTTGACGACTACTCGCGTTACACCACAGTCTTCCCCTTGCGCAGCAAGGGTGAGGTTAGTGAGGTGCTGATCGACTGGATCCGCGCAGCTCGTCTTCAGCTCAGGCAGAGCTTTGGCTCGGACTTTCCTGTGTTGCGTCTGCACTCAGACAGAGGCGGAGAGTTCTCCTCTGGCCTTCTAAATGCCTACTGTCGGGCGCGAGGCATCCGCCAGTCCTTCACGCTTCCGGACTCCCCGCAGCAAAATGGGATTGCTGAGCGCCGCATTGGCATGGTCATGGACGTCGCCCGTACGTCCATGATGCATGCGGCTGCCCCCCATTTTCTATGGCCGTTTGCGGTCAGGTACGCAGCGCATCAGATCAACCTCCACCCCAGGGTCTCCAGGCCGGAGACCTCCCCAGCCCTGCTGTGGACGGGGAAGGTTGGCGATGCGTCGGCGTTCTGGGTCTGGGGATCTCGGGCGTTTGTCCGCGACTTGTCTGCGGACAAGCTGTCCCCTCGCGCTGCTCCCTGCGTCTTCCTGGGGTTTCCCCCCGACGCCCCTGGGTGGCAGTTCTACCACCCCACCTCTCGACGTGTTCTGTCCTCCCAGGACGTCACGTTCGACGAGTCGGTACCCTACTACTGCCTCTTCCCCTACCGCACTCCGTCCCTCCCCCCACCCCCGCTCTTCTTGGTACCAGGTCCCCCCCCGGTAGACCCCCTCCCCCCTCAGGGTCCTGCCCCTTCAGGTGTGTCCCAGGTAGACGCGGTCGAGCCTGTCGAGGTCACTGGTGACTCTGGTGCTGCTGCGGGAGCTGAGCCTGGGGGTGCGGAGTCTGGGGGTGCTGCGCCTGGGGGTGCTGAGCCTGGGGGTGCTCAGCCTGGGGGTGCTGAGCCTGGGGGTGCTGTGCCTGGGGGTGCTGTGCCTGGGGGTGCTCTGCCTGGAGGTGCTTCGTCTCGCCGGGAGCCACTCTCCCCACAGGAGCTGCGTGAGTGGTTTGCCAGCCGCTGGAGGCGTGCTGCTGGTGCTGGTGGTTCTTCGGCTGCAGAGGGTACTGCTGCCGCGCGTCCCGGCGGTGCTCGTACTGTGGGTGCTGGAGCTGCTGGGTCTGAGGGTTCTTCTGGAGCTAGTGCTGCTGAGGGTGCTGGCGCTGAGACTGCCGCTGGCGGTCCGACTGACAGTGCTCCTGCTGCTGCTGCTGGAGGTTCTGGAGCTACTGGAGGTGCTGCTGGAGGTGCTGCTGGAGTGGGTGCTCCTGCTGGGGGTACTGGTGCTGTTCCTGCTGTTTCTGGCGTTGCCGCGCGGCCCCGACCGTACTTCGTTCCGCTCCTGCAGCAGGTTCTTGGTCTTACTCCTCCTCCTCCCTTAGAGGGTCCACAGCCTGTCCAGTCACAGCCACAGCTACAGCCTGCCTACCCTTTGCCTGCTCCTTCTCCCTACGCTGGTCCGACTGGAGGTCTTACTGAGCGTCGTGAGCCTGCGTCTCGTCCTGCGTCGCCTGTTCGTACTATGCGTGCTAGTGGTCGCGGGTCGCGTCAGCGTCCTCCTCCTGTCCCTGGTACGCACCGGATGTCACTGCGTCCGTCCACTGCTCCTCTGCGTGCCCCTTTGCCTTCTCCTCCCGCTTCCTCTCTTCCTGCTCTTGCGGACCCGGAGTCGGACTCTCTTCGTGCTGCCAGTCCTACTGTCACGCGTCTCCTTGCTACTGCTGTCACTGACCCTTCCTTCGAGTCGTCTGCTGCGTCTGCCCTTGTCACTGAGCTTGTCGACTTTGCTGCGCGCTGTCGTCTGGACTACGCTGCCAGTCTTGTCGCTAAGTCTGAGTCTGCCTGTCCTCCGTCCGTCGGGGGTGAGTGTGCCCTCGGCACGGACGTCCTTGAGGACAGACAGGAGGAGTTTCAGTGTCTGGCTGCCGCTTCACCACATCTCGCGTCTGTACTACTAGCCCCTGAGGGAGACCCGGATGCACCTAACATCCCGACTCCGCGCTCATACGCGGAGGCGATAGAGGGTCCCTACTCCTCTCAGTGGCAGGCAGCTATGGATGCAGAGATGGCTTCCTGGAAGTCCACAGGCACCTACGTCGACGCTGTTCCCCCTCCTGGGGCGAACATTGTCAGTGGCATGTGGATTTTCAGGGTGAAGCGGCTGCCAGGTTCTCCGCCTGTCTTCAAGGCGCGTTACGTGGCTCGTGGCTTCAGTCAGCGGCAGGGGGTTGACTACTTTCAGACCTTCTCCCCCACCCCGAAGATGACCACTCTTCGGGTTCTGCTGCACGTTGCTGCTCACCGTGACTACGAGCTGCACTCTCTCGACTTCAGCACAGCTTTCTTGCAGGGCAGCCTGCACGAGGAGATCTGGCTGCGTCGCCCGCCTGGCTTCACTGGGTCTTTCCCTCCTGGTACCCAGTGGAGTCTCCGGCGTCCAGTCTACGGTCTCCGCCAGGCGCCACGTGAGTGGCACGACACACTGAGGACTACGCTCGCGGCACTTGGGTTTGCTCCTTCTACTACCGACCCGTCGCTGATTCTGCGCACCGACACCTCTCTGCCGCCGTTCTACATCCTCGTGTACGTCGATGACTTGGTCTTTGCCACAGCTGACACTGCTGGACCCGCCTACGTGAAGTCCGAGCTGCAGAAGAGACACACGTGCACTGACCTGGGTGAACTGCGCAGCTACCTTGGCTTGCAGATCACCCCGGACAGAGCACGCCGCACCATTACCCTGACTAAGTCACACATGATGCAGCAGGTCCTTCAGCGCTTCGGCTTCACGTACTCCTCGCCTCAGGCCACTCCTCTGCCTACTCGCCACTCGCTCTCAGCTCTGCCTTCGGATGAGTCCGTAGAGTTGAGTGGGCCGTTTGCAGAGCTTGTTGGCTGCCTCATGTACCTGATGACCAGCACACGACCTGACCTTGCATACCCTCTTAGCATTCTCGCACGCTATGTTGCTCCTGGGAGACACCGACCAGAGCACATGGCTGCAGCGAAGAGGGTGTTGCGCTACTTGTGTAGTACGTCGGGCATGGGGCTAGTGCTTGGAGGGCGCAGTCCAGTGGTCCTCACTGGGCACGAAGACGCTTCTTGGGCTGACGACCAGGCTACGCAGCGGTCGTCACAAGGTTACACCTTCAGCCTCGGTTCCGGCTCTGTTTCGTGGCGGGCTACCCGCTCATCTTCTGTTCTCGGCTCCAGTTGTAAGGCTGAGATCTACGCTGGGGCTATGGCTGCACAGGAGTTACGCTGGCTCACCTACCTGCTGATCGACCTTGGAGAGCAGCCTCGTTCTCCTCCAGTCCTGTACGTAGACAACAAGGCCATGCTGGCCCTGTGTCGAGAGCAGCGTCTGGAGCACAGGACGAAGCACATTGCTCTCCGCTACTTTCTTGCTCGTGAGCTACAGCAGCGTGGACAGTTGCGACTTGCGTACGTGGCCTCTGAGGCCAACACTGCTGATGTCTTCACCAAGGCACTTGCGCCTTGTGATCATGAGCGTTGTTGCACGCAGTTGGGTCTTGTGCCTGTCTTGCCTCACTTGCTCACTTCTTGACCTTGCTTGTACCTTCACCTATATATACTCTTGCTCTTGCTTGCTTGTCTCTTGTATATCTCTATATATGATCTTGCATGTGAACTGGCCTTCTGGCCTTTGAACTTGTGCTCGGAATGTGTGGTGACTTTGTGATCCACCCTGAGCGTTGCTTTGCTTTGCTTGACTGGTCTTGTGACCCCTTGTTCTCCCCCACTTTGCCTATGGGGTTGTGTCAGAACATTATAGCTTACTCATTTGTGTAGGCTATAGTGGGGTATCCCATAGGGGGTACAACCCAATTAGGTTTCCTATTTGTACTCACTTCGTTCATAGTCATTCCATCCTCGTTCAATTCTTCTCAGTAGGAAGGACGGTCTCTCACTGTTTGATCTCACGTCTGGCGCCTCTACCGCCCCTGCTGCCGATGCTGACAGCACTGTTCGCTCCCATTGGGCCACACGCGATGCTGCTGCCCATCTTGCGGTGCGTAGTTACTTGCCGTCCACTGAGCGCGTGCACTTTAGTCAGTACAAGAGTGCTAAGACCTTGTATGATGCTGTAGTTGCACGCTACTCTTCCCCTGCCACTGCTGCCCTTAGCCGCCTCATTCTGCCGTACCTGTTTCCTGACCTCGCCGCCTTTCCCACTGTTGCTGACCTCGTTACGCACCTTCGCACTAGTGACACCCGCTGCGCTTCCTGCTGAGTTCTGCGCCAAGAACCCCCCCCCCCATGTACATCACCCTCTACTACATAGTCACCCGGCTCCCTGACTCCCTTCGCTCGGTCAGGGACCACTTCCTCTCTGTTTTCCCCACCACTCTCACCGTTGACCTCCTCGAGGAGCGCCTCCTGGCAGCTGAGAAGAGTATAGTCTACTGCAACTGCTGTCATGGCTACCCCTAGTGTTCTAGTCTTTGATGCTGAGGGTCGGGCTGTTGACTTTGAGGTCTGGGTCGATGATCTACAACTTTTACTACAGTGCGATAGGAAGGACGGTCTCTCACTGTTCGATCTCAGGTCTGGCGCCTCTACTGCCCCTGCTGCCGATGCTGACAGCACTGTTCGCTCCCAGTGGGCCACACGCGATGGTGCTGCCCATCTTGCTGTGCGTAGTTACTTGCCGTCCACTGAGCGCGCGCACTTTAGTCAGTACAAGAGTGCTAAGACCTTGTATGATGCTGTAGTTGCACGCTACTCTTCCCCTGCCACTGCTGCCCTTAGCCGCCTCATGCTGCCGTACCTGTTTCCTGACCTGCACCTCCACCACATCGTTGTCGATGGACTCCTCGGTGCCCGGCTGCTCCCCTCATCATCACTGGCCCCGCTGACCTTGACGCTCTGCTACACCACAGTCGGCGTCCCCGCCGACTTCTCCCCTGTCATTGGCTCCATTGCCGACAACCCGGTCGTCGACAGCTCCTCGGACGAATTCGCTGCTGGCTCCTCCTTCGCCAGCTCCATCAAAGTCGGCTACACCTCCTCTACTTGCTGCTCCCCTATCGGTGCCGACTTCGTTCCTACGCCGACTTGCTGGACGCCACGTCGGCTGCCGGCGATGCTCTTGGTCGGCGCCACAGGCGACGCCCCACTGCTCCCCTCGTCGCCGGAGGCCGACGCCGGTGTCGGCATATGCAGGGTTGGTGAAAATGTGCGGGGTAGGGGGAGGAGGGGAGAGGGAAGGAGGGCGGACGTCCTCGGTGTCCTGATCAGCAAGCTCACCGACCTCGACGAGCAACGGGAGTGTCGCCGTCGAGGTGTCTGTCGGCTGGTTGACCGGCGTTCGCCCCAACGCCGGTCCATGCTCCGCCTTCCACACCTCCTATAGGAAGTATCACTCCTGGCCCAGAGTAAGGACGCGGGCGGGGCCACAACAGTTCCATGTGCAGGGCCTTCAGAGGAGTAGTGGTCGGAGGGAACGAGGAGGAGCGAGGAGTGGCGTGTTGCCGCCCCTCGAGGCAGGGAGTGCACGGCGGTGCAAGCGACGACGAGAGCGGGGACAGGGACCTCGGGAGGCCAGAAACAAGGCGACATGAGTGCATGTGACAGAGATGTTGCAAAGAGGGGTGTCCAAGATGGTGGTGCTAGAAGAGAGAAGAGTGTGTGAGTAACCAACACGAGCACTTAGGGTATTGAGCAAGCTGGCTCGAATAAGCCAAGTCTGGGTGACATGTGATGGCGGCGAATTGTAGACTGCCATGTCAGTAGAGCTACACTGTGAGATCCCCGATCGATCCTGGGGGGGTTACAGACGCGTTTGCCTGGGGGGTTATGGGCGCACTGACCCGCTACTGAAACAAGCCCTTTTATCCCAATGGTCTAGTGGTTGGGATTCTGACATGGTATCAGAGCGGTCTCGGGTTCGAATCCCGGTGTATGCACATGTTGGCCGTTGCCACTGTGCTCAGTCCTGGGCCTCCCAGTGTGGGGGGGTGTCAGTAGAGCTACACTGTGAGATCCCCGATCGATCCTGGGGGGGTTACAGACGCGTTTGCTTGGGGGGTTATGGGCGCACTGACCCGCTACTGAAACAAGCCCTTTTATCCCAATGGTCTAGTGGTTGGGATTCTGACATGCCAAGTAGTTGTTGGTAATGCATTATGCTGCCAAGAGAGAGAGAGAGAGAGAGAGAGAGAGAGAGAGAGAGAGAGAGAGAGAGAGAGAGAGAGAGAGAGAGAGAGAGAGAGAGAGAGAGAGCGTTTATGTATTTGAGGACCGAGTAGAACAATAAAAAATCAAAGTGGTAGTAATCGATTGTGGAAAGCGCTTGTGAAGTATGTTGTAGACATTTTAGTGATGTTAAGCCTGAGATACTAAGTGACGTTAGTTGAAATCATCAACGTAAGATCCGTCTATAGCTCCACTTCAAAGTAAGACTGATTGCTGTAGATGGAACTAAGATTACAGTCTTCAATGAACGTAAGATTCTAACATTCCATTTGTTTGGAAACGCTTGAGCAGGAAATAACTATCCCGTTCAACTACCAAAAGCCACTCAACAAAGGCTGTGCCGGTGATGTCACAAGAGATGATAGTGCCGGACCTAATGTCAGAATCCCAGTCACTAGACCACTTGGATAAAAGGGCTTGTTAAGTAGCGGGTCAGTGCGCCCAAAACCCCCCAGGCCAACGTGCCTGTAACCCTTCCCTAGGATCAATCGGGGATTACCAGTGGACCTCTGACACCCCTCCGCACTGGGATGCCCAAAGTGCATACACCGGGATTCGAACCCGAGACCTTCGCTCTGATACCATGTCAGAATCCCAGTCACTAGACCACTGGGATAAAAGGGCTTGTTAAGTAGCGGTTCAGTGCGCCCATAACCCCCCAGGCCATCGTGCCTGTAACCCTTCCCTAGGATCAATCTTGGATCACCAGTGGACCTTTGACACCTAACACATGGCGGCATCGAAGGTTATGATGTAGTTAAGATTCGGCCACCCTTCCTATCACAAAAGCAATAAGATAAGATGTAAACTTTCTCCAGTGGCTTACATGTAGGTGCACTTGGGTTGTGATGCTATAGGAATGGCTGTTGAGGAAGATCAGCTTCAGGGCACAATATGTAAATATGGTGAGGATGATGAAGCTCCTACTTGATGATCAACAGTAAGGCATCTTTGTCTAACACTCTTGCTTGAAATACGTTATAGGTTGTTGTGCCATTGAGATGACCTACACTTATGCCATTTTTGATGATGCGTGTCTTGCAGACCATCGATAAAGATTTGAGTTGGAGCGGGCGTTGAAATTCGCGGGCTCCGATGATATACATATATGTATATATACATAATTATGGTAACATGTTTGGAGGTGACATGTCGATGACACGGGGACCAATCGAGTGCGAAAAACTTGAAGGTATGGATGGATGTTGCATCGATTCTGTTGATTCTTTGCTTGTGTTTACTGACTGTGGTGTTGCTCTTGAAGTCTTTGGTGTGCTAGCTATTGATGGAACTAGTGTGATGTCTTCTCGCAAAAACCCAAGATGATCCGGTTCGGTGTTGAGGTCCTTGGGATGACAATTCGTCCAAGATCCAAAAGCAAGAACTCACTAACTGTTGGTTGAAGTTCCATCACATTCTACGTTGAATGTAACACCCCTCGTTGTTGTTCTCCCCATGGTAGAAAAGACGGACTTTCTCCGCCGATCAAGAATGGGGTCCTACAACAATTAGGAATAGCAGGCTCGTGGGATGAACAAGTGAGCCACGATACACGCCGTCACCGCGAATACCGCTGCCGCACCTTTTAAAGGGCGCAGCTTTGCGTGCAATCGGCCAGGCACTATAGAAGAATGTATCCCAAGACTTAGGAAGATAAAGGGCTGACCTGGGAAGGCGCCGGCCTGGTGGCGTCGACCTGGTTTCCAGGTGGGCACCGCGGGGTGCGCGAAAGTCGCCCGGGAGGATCATGCGAAGCCGACCTTGGTGTGGTATTCCGAGGTCAATGTGAGGATCAGGTGCAGACGTGGGCAGCTTGGCATTTGTGCTATGCGGGTGATGAGGCACATTATGCCAACCAGCAGCGAGCACCTACGAAGTGGGTGTACTGCTATCCAGCAGGGGCAAAGCTGTGCAGCCGCTTTGCTGCAGACCGTGACTTGCACTGCTGGCAGTCCGCGACTTGCACTGCTAGAGCGTGGTCGACCATATAGTGCCGGAACGTGATCAACCGTGCTGCGCTGGCAGTAGACCGCCTTGCTTGCTAGCATCTGATGTAGTCCATTGTTGCTTTGCATTGTGTATCATTCTTGTCAACTTTTGCTAGTGAAACTCTTGCAAAATCTCCCCATGAATGTGCAAGCAGAGAACATGCAAGCAAATGACTTAGGAACGCAGAAATCACTCCCCTCATAGCAGTCCGCATGGTGCGGTGAGCGTGGACGGCACCGCGACAATAACTTCCGTTTGGCCGATTTTTGCACATACCTATTTCAGTCATAGGCCGGCAGCAGTGTTAGTCACCATGGGGGTCGCCATAGGTGACGTAGGCATAGTGGATGTTATAGTCACAGTAGGCTCCAATGTGCCTAAACCGAAAGATAGAGTGCACAGTCGGATTTCTGCACAGCGGCTTCAAACGTTCATAGCGTTCTGGTCACAGCTTCAAATGACTTGATTCAACTTGGATCTGGAGCGTCTTATTGTCGCCTACAATAGGCAGTTTAGATCGCACGATTTGACCAAGTATTGACGACACAGCGTTGGTTTGAACGAACGGCACTATGACAGCCACTATAGTCTTAGAACACAAAATAGGAAGAGATCTGAAGAGTTACGAGTTGGGAATGACTCCCAGCTCCTACAAACCCCAAGAGCCGAGGTACAGTGATGTGGAACAGTGCCACACTGTCCCCAACCACGAAGGGTCTCGAAACTACCCTTCACTAGGGCCTACACCAAGTGAAATGTTACACTACACAAAGTAATGTAACTATCTTCAATATCTTGAGGTGTACCCTTTTGGCGAGCTTTGAAATCACCTGAGGCTTGACACCAAGGCTCGGGCTCTTCATCACAAACTCGTCCTTGAGTTCTTGATGGGTCTGCTGCACACACCTGCGACACACCGAACGTTCGACACAGGACAAAATAGAAACCGCGCACGACAAAATAGAAACCGCGCGCGAGACACAAACGACCGCGTAACACGCGTCTAGCGATAACTCGCTATTGACTCAACACACACACTCGACATCATGACTCAACATTCACACACAATTATAAGCATGAAATATATATTATCCCATGCCCTCATACCATTCCATACACACACACACACATGCACGCACACGGACAACAAGCCGAGTGCAAACCATAGGGTTGCACCAACAAACTCCCCCTCGGATTGTTGGCCTTAGGATATGTTGCTCTGTCAGTTCAGAGCCATCCCAGCCAGCTTGCAACACTTCCAATGCTGCTGCTCCACCAGCCTCTTGGTCATCATGTCAGCCGGCTGCCCCGTGGTCTTCACGTAGCGCAACTCAACTTCACCCGCGGTTACCATGCTCCTCGTCCAATGCCACTTCACCCTCATGTGCTTCGTGAGTCCATGCAACACAGGGTTCTTAGCAAGAGCAATGGCACCCTGGCTGTCACAATACAGTGGGGTAGGTCCTTGCTGCTCCTCCCCCAATTCAGCCAACAAACGCCGCTGCCACACAATCTCCCGTACGGCACGGAAGAGTGCCATATACTCGGACTCCACCGAGCTCAAAGCTTGGTCAACCTGCTTCTTGCTCTCCCAAGCAGTTGGGCCTCCACCAACACAGCATATGAAGCCTCCCACACTTGTCATGTCCTCTGGTTCTGATGCATATGAAGCATCCGAGTAGGCGGTGAGGAACAAACGCCCGGGTTCAACACCATCCGCGCCCTTTTGGCGCCTTTGTGCCGCCGCCGAGTATTGCAGCCCAACGGTCGGTGTTTGGCCAAGATACTTGGCCACCCTCATTCCAGCTGCTACCTGCTCCTCATTAGGGCATTGCACAACCCTAGCCAGCTGCCCGGTAGCAAACGCGACGTCCGGTCGGGTGTTTACCGCCGCATACATGAGGCTGCCCACCAACGAGTGAAATCGGCGCCTCTCCTCTTCTCCAACGCTCTCCTCCTCTGGCCCCTTCACACACTTGAACCCAGAGGGAAAGGGAGTAGCCACATGACCTTCACTCTGGCCGAAGTTGGCAGCCAACGCCTCCAGGTACTTCCGTTGGTGCACTCGCATGCTCCGCTTCTCCACGTCTCGTTCGATGTGGAGCCCAAGGTAGAAGTTCACGTCACCAAGGGACTTGCACTTGAACTTGTCATGCAGCTTCAGCATCACCTCCTTCACAAGGTCAGAGGAGGGTGAGAATATGAGAATGTCATCCACATAAACCACCATGAAGCTCCTCAGCTCCCCCTCGCCAAGCATGAACAAGGAGTGATCGGCCGTTGAGGGAGTGAAGCCGATCTCCTCCAACACTTCGCGCAGCTTCATGTACCATTGCCTAGGGGCCTGCTTCAGCCCATAGAGGGCCTTCTTCAGCTTCCACACTCTGCCACTACCATCATCAAACCCCTCTGGCTGCGCCATAAAAATCTCCTCCTCAAGGATGCCGTTAAGGAATGCCGTCACAATGTCCATTTGCTTCACCACCCATCCTTTGATGGCGGCTCCCGCGAATAGGGTCCGCAGCGTCGTCGGCTTCACCACAGGGGCAAACAGCTCCTTGAAGTCCACCTTCTCCTTCTGCTGGTACCCCTTGGCTACAAGCCTAGACTTGTAACGCTCGATCTTGCCGTCGGCATCCGACTTGATTTTGAAGAGCCACTTGGACGTTATCGCCGTACGCCCCTCCGGTAGCTCCACCAATTCAAAAGTGTCATTCTCCTCGATGCTCTTCAGCTCACTCTCCATGGCCTTCTTCCACTCCTCAGCATCACTACTCTCCAAAGCCTCCTTGAGAGTTGCTGGTTCTCCCGGCATCTCCACCGGAGAGAAGAACGCGAAGGCACACTCCTCATAGTCACTCTCCTCGTCGTCTCCGACCATCATTGCCGCTCCGGCCAGGGCTGTCTTGCCTTGCTTTCCAAGTGCATCATAGGTCAGCCTATTAGGGGGGTTGAAGTCTCCTCTTCCCCCTTCCTTCCTCCTCAGCTGCAGGGACTTGAAGGCCTTGGCGTTGCTGCGGTGTGGCTCGAATCCGTGGAGCACTCGTGGTACGGGAAGGGAGTGACGGTGCACGCTCGCTCACTTGCTGCACCTCCTCCTCTTCTTCCTCTGCATCATTGGCCTCCTCTCCCCCATTCACAAGGGAGGATTGCCTCGTGGTTGTGCTGCCGCTGCTCAGCTCCAAAGGCAGCTCCACATGCTCCAAACCGGAACTCTTCACCTCCCCAAACCGCACGCCTATCTTCGCCTCATTCTCCGCCTTCCAATCCTTGTACATGAAGTTCTCCATGAACTTGCAGTCCCTGCTCACCAAGAACTTCTTGGTGAATGGGTCCCAAAGAAGCCATCCCTTGCTGTTTTGAGCCATGCCCAAGTGCACGGCCCACACCGCCTTGGCACCAAGCTTGTTGTGCCGAAGATGCTTAGGCACAAGCGCCATGCACATGCACCCGAACACCCGAAGCATATCCACCTTTGGCTTCCTTCCTAGCCACTCCACATAGGGCACCCATTTGTCTGCTCCCACATGGGTCAAGGCTCTGTTCTTGGCCACACACGCGCTCCGCACCGCATCAGGCCAGAAATAGTCGGGTAGCCCGGCTTCAATGAGCAACCCGCGTGCCGCCTCCGTGATTGTGCGGTTCGCTCGCTCGGCGATGCCATTCATTGCAGGGGAGTATGGCATGGTGAGGGAGTGCCGAATACCATTCTTCTTCAGCCACAACCCAAACTCCTTGCTCAGGAACTCTCCCCCTCGATCGGTGCGGATTGACTTGACTAGACGGTCTTGTTGCCGCTCCACCATCGGGAACCAATCCGCCTTCAATGTTTCAGCCACGTCACTCTTCTTGGCCAGCACGTACACCCAAGTCATGCGGGTGTAGACGTCAACAATGGTGAGAAAATACTCAGCTCCAGCAGCTCCAAGCTTCAGGGGGCCCACCACGTCCATCACCACCTCATCAAGCGGTGCCTTTGCCGTTGCCTCCGAACTAGAGAACGGAAACCGGGTGAACTTGGCTTGTATGCACGTCGGGCAGCCAAGCACCTCATCGGGCTCCCCCTTCACACGTATGCCAGCAACCATCTCATTCTTCACTAGCTGCTGCAAGATAGGCAGGGCCACATGCCCCATGCGCCGATGCAAGGTGAGCCAATCACACTCCCCCGTAGCCGAAGTTGGATTGGAGAATGCCGCGCTCGCAATAGCGCCCCACATACTCTCTCCGTAGTCCTCCTCCGCTGCTGCCTCGGGGTTCTCCTCACCCTTTTGCTGCTCCTTGGCTGCTGCACCACTCTCCTTAGGTTCACTGAACTTGCTGGTCCCTCCAGGTTTGCTCTTCTTGAGCTCATTCTCCTTAGCGCGACCGTTCGCGCCATCGTCGCTACCGACCGCTCCATCCTTGGTGCTGATGCTTGCTGCCACTTGCCTCTCCTTAGGCATGGGGACCACTGGGATCTGCCACATCTCGTTGTAGACATCCCTGTCCTCATGAAGGTCCCAGAGAATTCGATCGCCAAGCCTTGCGGTGTAGGTCTTGGCTCCCTTCGAGTTAGTGTCCATGCCGGCCTTTGCCAACCGCCGCACGGAAATCAGGTTTGCAGCAAGGCTGGGCACCCAAAGCACGTTCTTGAGGCCCACCATCTTCCCATCAGCACCCTTGAACATGGCCTTCCCCATGCCTTTCACCTCTGCTCGCTGCCCCAAAGCCGATGTGACATGCTTCACCGGTGACGGCTCGAGTTTGGTGAGCAAGTCCGGGCGAGGTGTCATGCTATAGGTAGCGCCACTATCAATCACCCAGTAGTCCAGGGGGTGTAGGGTCACCTTCCCCACAGCTGCTGGCTCCTCAAAGTCTTCATCCTTCTCTGGACCAGCCGGTGCTTGCGTCGACACGAAGTAGAATAGACCCGGATATCGATCGTCGCTCGGGTCCTTGTCGTTGTCTCCGCTCTTCATGTTTGCAGCTCCGCCTCCGCGACCGCCACGGCCTCCACGGCCTCGTCCTCTCCCTCCTCCTGCTCCTCTACCCTCTTGGCCTTGAGCAGGGGTCCAACCATCAGGGAGTTTGTAGCAGTCGCGCCACATGTGTCCGCTCTTGTGGCAATAGTGACATTCGCCGTCGAATCGGCCGCGACCGCGTCCGTAGCTCTTGTCATTGCTGCCGTAACCGCCACTCCCGCGGCCTCCGCCGAAGTTGCTGCCACCAAACCTTCCTCCCCCTCGTCCTCTGCCTCTTCCTCGACCATATCCACGGCCGATGCTCGCTGCCCCAGCGCCATCCGCACTCGCCAACTCACGGCGGCGGAAATCCTCTTGAAGGATAGCTCGCTTCACGTCTTCGAGCGAGAGGCGGGGCAAGTCGCGATTGAGGTTGATGATGAGCGAGGACCATGATTCGGGGAGTAGGGCCAGCAACTTGGTCTTCTTTTGGAGCTCACTATAGCTCAAATCCGCTCCCTCAAGCCGCGTCAACAAGTCGAAGAATTTCTGCACCCCTTCTTCAACCGCTTCATCCTCTTCAATTCGCAACGTCGCCATTTGCCGTTCCAACACCACAGCTACCGCCGCTGTTGCAGGAGCGTGTACACCCTTGAGAGCAGCCCATGCTTTTGGTCCCTTCTCTGGTTCACGCTGGAAAGGCTTGATATGACGGATTTGGCTGCTCCCCAACGCTTGCCCAAGTAGGAGGTAGCCTTGTGCGCTCTTCCGCACCCACGGGCTCTTCTCCGGGTCGTTCTCGGGACGCTTCTCCGTTCCTTCCATCACCTCCAGCAGGTCATAGTGGTCAAATATGTTCTCCATTCTGAAGGACCACTCAGCAAAGTTGTCACCATTGAACTTGTCAAGGCCAAACACTCTAGGCTCATCCCTAGATGGGCCAACACTTGGTTGCACGGGTGCCATGGCTGAGTCACGGGGTTGGCCTTGAGCTTGGGCTTCTCCTCGACCACCAGCACCTCTGCCACCCCTTTCCTCATGTCCAGCCATTGTCGAAACTGCTCCAAGGGGCTCTGATACCACTTGTTATAGTCACAGTAGGCTCCAATGTGCCTAAAACGAAAGATAGAGTGCACAGTCGGATTTCTGCACAGCGGCTTCAAACGTTCATAGCGTTCTGGTCACAGCTTCAAATGACTTGATTCAACTTGGATCTGGAGCGTCTTATTGTCGCCTACAATAGGCAATTTAGATCGCACAATTTGACCAAGTATTGACGACACAGCGTTGGTTTGAACGAACGGCACTATGGCAGCCACTATAGTCTTAGAACACAAAAATAGGAAGAGATCTGAAGAGTTACGAGTTGGGAATGACTCCCAGCTCCTACAAACCCCAAGAGCCGAGGTACAGTGATGTGGAGCAGTGCCACACTGTCCCCAACCACGAAGGGTCTCGAAACTACCCTTCACTAGGGCCTACACCAAGTGAAATGTTACACTACACAAAGTAATGTAACTATCTTCAATATCTTGAGGTGTACCCTTTTGGCGAGCTTTGAAATCACCTGAGGCTTGACACCAAGGCTCAGGCTCTTCATCACAAACTCGTCCTTGAGTTCTTGATGGGTCTGCTGCACACACCTGCGACACACCGAACGTTCGACACAGGACAAAATAGAAACCGCGCACGACAAAATAGAAACCGCGCGCGAGACACAAATGACCGCGTAACACGCGTCTAGCGATAACTCGCTATTGACTCAACACACACACTCGACATCATGACTCAACATTCACACACAATTATAAGCATGAAATATATATTATCCCATGCCCTCATACCATTCCATACACACACACACATGCACGCACACGGACAACAAGCCGAGTGCAAACCATAGGGTTGCACCAACAGTCTGGGGCCACTTCTTCTCTGTTTTCCCCACCACTCTCACCATTGACCTCCTCGAGGAGCGCCTCCTGACAGCTGAGAAGAGTATAGTCGCTGTAGGAGCCTCTCGTGGTGACCCTCGTGCCCCCGTCTTTGAGGGGTGCTCCCCCTCCCCCCTTTTGCCCTCTGTTGCCTCTGCTACTGCCGTCAACATTGTTGGCACCGAGTCGGTCGGCGGTGCGTCTGCCCCTAGCGGGCGACGCCGCACCGGCAAGGGCAAGGGGGGCAAGGGCGCTGGAGGGGCTGGCAGGGGCGGTGGAGGTGGCGGTGGAGGAGGCGGAGGGAGTGGGGGTGGTGGTGGGAGTGGTGGCGGGGGTGGGGGCTTCGGTGGAGGCGGAGGCGGCGGTGGCGGTGGGAGCGGAGGAGGAGTTGGTAGCGGCGGTGGCGGAGGTGGCGGCGGAGGAGGTGGAGCTAGTCGGGGTGGCTCTGCGCAGCGGGGCGGCTTCGGTGGTGGTCAGCGCCAGCAGCAGCACCGCACTCGTGAGTGGTACTCTGCGCGTCAGCGGGGTGGAGGTGCTGGTCCCTGTACCTACGTCCTGCGTACCGGCGACGGTACGGGTGAGCAGTGCGGGGGCCCGCACCCCACCCAGCGCTGCTTCGGCCGCCTGACGGACGCCTGGCGTCTCCAGTTCCATGACGCCACTGAGATCCCTCGCTGGGGAGAGCTGTAGAGGTCGGGGGTTGCTACCTTTGATCTTGATTATGATGCTATTCTTGCTGCCATATATGTTGTGTATACTATTGATGAGGGTGACTGTTACCTGTGTGTTCCGCCTGACCCGAGCATTGAGGTTGCTGTTCTAGGTGCTGGTGAGGCTGCTGCTCTAGGTGCTAGTGCGTCTGCTGCCCCAGGTGCTGATGAGTCTGCTCTCTCAGGTACCACGTCGGCCCAGGCCTTACACACCTTCACCCTTGACTCGGGTGCTTCCCGCTCCTTCTTTCGAGACCGCACCACGCTTACGCCGCTTAGTCGGCCGGTTGCAGTCTCCCTGGCGGACCCCTCTGGGGGTCCTGTCCTTGCTAGCTTCTCCACTGTCTTACCGTGTTCGGCAGCCCCCTCTGGCACCCTGTCAGGTCTCTACCTCCCCTCGTTCTCTACGAACTTGGTGAGTGGTGCTGATCTACAGGATGGGGGGGTTGACCAGTTCACTCCTGCGAGTAAGTGGTTGACCCACTGTACGTGTGCTCGGACGGGCCGACACTTGGCCACGTTTACCCGTCAGCCGGGGTCGGGCCTGTACACACTGACTACTGAGTCTCCACCGGTTGCTAAGTCTGGCCAGGTATCTGCGTCGAGTCAGGTATTTGCTGCAGCGTCCAGGTCTTGTCTTGAGTCTGCTCCCTGCTCGTGGGTGTAACCCTGTGACGACCGCTGCGTAGCCTGGTTGTTAACCCAAGAAGCGTCTAAGTGCCAAGTGAGAACAACTGAGCTCCTCCCTCCAAGCACGAGCCCCATGCCTGATGTACTGCACAACTAGCGCAGTACACTCTTAGTAGCATCCATGAGCACCTTTCGGTGCCGACTAGGAGCCATGTAATGAGCCAGAAGGCCAAGAGGGTACGCGAGGTCAGGACGAGTGCAAGTCATCAGGTACATGAGGCAGCCAACTAGCTCTGGGTAAGGACCACTCGGCTCTACGGACTCGTCCGAAGGTGGAGCTGAGAGCGAGTGACCTGTAACCAGAGGAGTGGCCTGTGCCCAGGACCAGGTGACGCTGATGCGCTGAAGGACCTGCTGCACCATGTGTGACTGAGTCAGTGTGATGGTGCGGCGTGCTCTGTCCCGGGTGATCTGCAAGCCAAGGTAGCTGCGCAGTTCACCCAAGTCTGTGCACGTGTGTCTCTTCTGCAGCTCCGACTTCACGTGGGCGAGAGCCTCAGTGTCAGCAGTGGCAAAGACCAAGTCGTCAACGTACACAAGGATGTAGAACGGCGGCAGCGAAGTGTCGGTGCGTAGAAACAGCGACGGGTCAGCAGTAGAAGGCGCGAACCCAAGAGCCGCAAGTGTTGTCCTCAGTGTGTCGTGCCACTCACGTGGCGCCTGGCGGAGACCGTAGAGCGGCCGACGGAGGCTCCACTGGGTACCAGGAGGGAACGACCCAGTGAAGCCAGGAGGGTGGCACAGCCAGATCTCCTCGTGCAGGCTGCCCTGCAAGAAAGTTGTGCTGAACTCAAGAGAGTGAAGCTCGTAGTCACGCTGAGCGGCAACGTGCAGTAGCACCCAAAGAGTGGTCATCGTCGGGTTTGGGGAGAAGGTCAGGAAGAAGTCTACTCCCTCTCGCTGACTGAAGCCTCGAGTAACGTAACGAGCCTTGAAGACAGGCGGAGAACCTGGCGGCCGCTTCACCCTGAAAATACATATGCCACTGACGATGTTCGCCCCAGGAGGGGGAACCTCGTCGACGTAAGTGCCAGCGGACTTCCAAGATGCCATCTCTGCGTCCATGGCTGACTGCCACTAAGAGGAGTACTCACCCGCGATCGCCTTAGCGTAAGAGCGCGGGGTCGGGATGTCTGGTTCATCCGGGTCTCCCTCAGGTGCAATCAACATGGACACGAGATGAGGTACAGCGGCCGCAAAGCACTCAAACTACTCTTGCCTGTCGTCAAGGACGTCTGTGCCAAGAGCACACTCACCCCCGACGGACGGAGGACAGACAGATTCAGACTCAGACTCAGCAACAAGACGAGTAGCGTAGTCTAGACGACAGTGAGCAGCAAAGTCGACAAGCTCAGCAAATAAGGCCGACGCAACAGCTGACTCAAAGGAAGGGTCAGTGACAGCAGTGGCCAGGAGACGCATGACAGTAGGACTAGCAGCACGAAGAGAGTCAGACTCCGGGTCAGCAAGGGCAGGAAGAGAGGACGCAGGAGGAGAAGGCAGCGGGACACGCTGTGGAGCAGTGGAAGGACGAAGCGTCATCTAGTGAGTGCCTGGGACAGCAGGAGGACGCTGACGTGGGACACGACAACCAGTGCGAGCAGCACGAACAGGTGACGCAGAACGAGACTCAGGCGACATAGGACGAGACTCAGGCTCGCGACGCTCCGTAAGACCGCCTGTCGGACCAGTGAAGGGAGAACGACCAGGGAGTGGCGAGGCAGGCGGTAAGTGTGACAGCGAATGGACAGGCGGAGGACACTCTAAGGAGGGAGCAAGACAAGGAGGAGGCGGCTGACCAAGAACCTGCTGATGGAGGGGAACGAAGTCCGGATGTGGCCGTGAAGTGCCCCCAGAACCAGCAAAGACAGCACCAGAACCTCCAGCAGCAACCCCAACTCCCTCAGCACCACCAGCAGCTCCATTACCTCCAGCAGCACCAGGAGCACCTCTAGCAGGACCAGCACTAGCAGCAACTCCAGCAGCTCCAGTACCTCCAGCAGCACCAGCACGAGCCGCACCACCAGCAGCTCCAGTACCTCCTGCAGCACCAGCAGCACCTCCAGCAAGACCAGCTCCAGCTGCTCCAGTAGCACCCCCAGTCCCAGCAGCTCCAGTACCGCCAGTACGAGCACCTCCAGGACCAGTGGCTCCAGCACCTCCAGCGCCAACCCCAGGGTCAGCAGCAACACCAACTCCAGTAGGCTCAGCGCCCTCAGCTCCAGCTCCAAAAGCACCACCAGCTCCCACAGCACCACGGCGGCGGCGACAGTACCGAGAGTACCACTCACGCAGTTGCTGGGAAGAGAGAATGCCCCTAGGCGCAGCACCCCCAGGATCAGGACCTCCGGACTCAGCACCCCCAGGGACAGCACCCCCAGGGACAGCACCCCCAGTCTCAGCACCCCCAAGCTTAGCACCCGCAGTCTCCGCACCCCCAGGCTCAGCACCCCCAGTCTCCGCACTCCCAGGCTCAGCACCCCCAGTCGCAGTATGCTCAGGCTCAGCACGCTCAGTACCTCGCGCATGACCAGAGTCGACAGCTACCTCGACATACTCGACCGGGTCTACCTGGGAAACACCTGAGGGAGCAGGACCCTGGGGAGGCAGGGGGTCTACCGAAGCAGCACTTGGCGTGAGGAAGCGGCGGAGGGGGGAGCGGGGCAGTGCGGTAGAGGAAGAGACGGTAGAAGGGGACCGACTCGTCAAACGTGACGTCCTGAGAGGGGAAGACACGGCGCGAGGTGGGGTGGTAAAACTGCCAGCCAAGCGCGTCAGGGACAAAGCCCAGGAAGACACAAGGAACAGCGAGGGAGGAGAGCTTGTCCGCGGACGTATCGCGGACAAAGGCACGAGATCCCCAGACACGGAACACAGACGCATCACCAACCGCTCCCATCCAACGCAGTGTCGGCGAGGTCTCCGGAACGGAGACACAGGGCCATAGGTTGAGCTGATGCACGGTGTACCAGACCGCAAACGGCAACAGAAAATGGGGGGCAGCCGCATGGATCAAGGAGGTACGAGCGACCTCCATGACCAAGCCAATGCGGCGCTCAGCAACCCCATTCTGCCGAGGAGAGGCCGGAAGCGTGAAAGTCTGCTCAATGCCCTCCCCCTGACAGAAGGCCTCCAAGAGGCCGGAGGAAAACTCCCCACCTCTGTCAGAGTGCAGTCGCACGGGAAGGTCCGTGCGAAAGCGCCTCTCCAGCTGCAGACGAGTAGCGCGGATCCAAGGGATCAAGACAGCAGGGACCTCTCCCTTGCTGTGCAAGAGGAAGACCGTGGTGTAATGCGTGTAGTCGTCAACTACCTGCAGGAAGTAGCGCTCTCCGCCCTGTCCATGGACGCGGGCTGGGCCCCACACGTCCGTGTGAAGGGTCTGCAGAGGAGCCTCCGTCAGGGGGAACTCAGAGGAGTGAGGAGTGGCACGCTGCCGCCCCTCGTCACAGGGAAGGCAAGGAGGGGCAAGGAACAGTGGCAGTGGAGGCAATGATCTGGGAAGACCAGAGACAAGGAAATGAGAGTGCATGCCACGAAGGCGCTGCATCGAAGGGTGCCCAAGGCGGTGGTGCCAGAGGACCGTCCGGTGCGACAGGGTGCGATACGAGCAGGGGGCGGAAAACTGACCTGACGCAGACGCGGACGCTGCTACCTGAGGGGACTTAGTGGTCAGTGTGTACAAGTCCAACCCCGCCTGCCGAGTGAAGGTAGCCAGGTGACGACCCGTCTGGGCACACGTGCAGTGTGTCACACGCTCGTAGGCAGGGGTGAATTGGTGAACACCTGCGTCCTAGAGCTCGGAACCCGCCACCAAGTCCGTAGAGAATGAGGGGAGGTAAAGGCCTGATAGTGTGCCAGACAGGACAGTAGCACAAGGGAGGGCAGTGGTGGAGGTCGCAAGGACCGGACCCCTGGAGGGGTCAGCCAGGGAGACAGCAACCAGCCTAAGGAGCTGCTCGAGGGCAGTGCGGTCGCGAAAGAAACAGCGGGAAGCACTTGAGTCCAGTGTGAAGGTGTGCAGTGCCTCAATAGGCGCACACTCACAAGCACCTGAAGCAGCAGACACACCTGCGCCTAGAGCAGCAGCCTCACCAGGACCAGGGGCAGCAGACGCACTAGCACCTAGAGCGGCAGCCTCACCGGCAATTGGAGTAGCAGACTGGATACCGGGGTCAGGCGGCACACACAGGTGACAGGCTCCCTTGGCACTAGTAGACAATGCATACATTGCAGTGAGAACATCATCATAGGCAAGAGCAAAGATATCTACCCTCTGCCTAAGCAGCTCCACCTAGTCGGGGAGCTCAGCGTCGTCGCCAAGCTCTGTACGCCAAGCGTCGCTCAGACGGGCGAAGCAGCGGGACTCTGTGTGACCACGCGTCCCGCAAGGCTGACCAGTCCGAACACCCGTGCTAATAACGTACGGGCAGCGAGCATTACTCAGCGACCCTCTACTCTGAGCGTACCACTCACGAAGCTGCTGGGGCGAAAGAGTCTCGCGCGGATGACACTGCTGCTGCACAGGGCCACTACAAGAAGCTCCTGAACTACCCACTCCACGATGACTCCCACTACTGCCACCCCGACAACCCCAACTGGCGTACCACTCACGAAGCTGCTGGGGCATGAGGGACACACGCGGACGGCCCTAGAGCTGCATCTGGCCACGCCAGGAGCAGCAGTAGAAGCAGGAGCAGCAGGAGCAGCAGTAGCAGTAGCAGCAGCAGTAACAGCAGTAGCAGCACAGGTAGGGCAGTGCTCACCAGTGGTGGGAAGGGCAGGCGCACGACGAAGGCGACTGCGGGGCCGCTACAGCGGCAGGGCAGGGCCGTGACCCCGGCAGGAAGCTCCACGGCAGTTGCTGCAGGGCGGGACCGAGCCGCGACGGTCGCTGCTGCAGGGGCGGCTGCTCCAGGGGCGGCTGCTCCAGGGGCCTTGGGCGGCTCCTGTAGTGGCGGCTGCTCCAGTGGCCAGGGGCGGCTGCTCCAGTGGCCAGAGGCAGCTGCTGCAGGGGCGGCCGCTCCAGGGGCCCGAGGCGGCTGCTGTAGTGGCGGCTGCTGCAAGGGCGGTTGGTCCAGGGGTGGCTACTCCAGGGGCGGCTGCTCCAGGCGCGGCTCCTCCAAGCGCGGGGTAGGGCAGGGCAATGCGGCGGGCAGGGGCAACGCGGCGGGCAGGGAGACGCGGCGGGCAGGGCGACGTCGCGGGCAGGGGCGACGCGGTGGGCAGGGGCAACGCGGCGGGCAGGGAGACGCGGCGGGCAGGGCGACGTCGCGGGCAGGGGCGACGCGGCGGGCAGGGGGCGAAGATGCGGTAGCAGCTGGGCACGGCCGCGTCAGCAGTAGGGCGCGGCCGCGTCAGCTGCAGGGCTGGCGGGGCCGCGTCACGGCAGGGCGGGGCCGCGTCCGCGTCGGTGGCAGGGCGGGGCCGCGACCGCGGTAGGGTGGGGCCGCGTCAGCGACCAGGCGGGGCCACGACTGCGGCCTGACGGGGCCGCGACAGCGACCTGACGGGGTCACGCGCTGGCCTGACGGGCCTGCAGAGGCTGCGTGCGGGCGGCGAGGGCCTGCAGGGGCGGCGCGCGGCCGGGCAGAAGCTGCGCGCGGGCGGCGTGGCCCTGCAGGGGCAGCGCGCCGACCTGACGGGCCTGCAGGGGCGGCTCTCGGGCCTGACGGGCCTGCAGAGGCGGCTCGGGGGCCTAACGGGTCTGCAGAGGCGGCTCGGGGGCCTGACGGACCTGCAGGGGCGGCTCGAGGGACTTACTAGCTTGCAGGGGCGGCGCACTGGCCTAGGGCAGCAGGAGGCAGCGCGAGGGCTACAGGACGGCGCGCGGGCAGAACGAAGGGCGAAGCGCACGAGGGCGCACTAGCAGAAAAAGGCGCACGAGGGCGCACGAGGGCGCACGTAAGGTAGGGCGCGCGAGGGCGCTTCTAGCGGAATAGTGGGCCCGTAGTAGTAAGCGGTCCTAGGTGGCAACCTAGGCTCGTGATACCATGTCAGAATCAACAAGGGTGATTGAACTAGGAAAGAGTTGGGTACAAGTAGGAAACCCTAAACTTACTGTACCCCATAGTAACTACCCCACTACAGCCTAAACAAAATATAGCAGATATGACATTTGACATTGATCCATGCAGCGGCTCCCCGTTTTCAGAGGCCATTTGCGGTCCGGTACGCCGCGCAGCAGCTCAACCTCTGGCCCCGTGTCCCCTTGCCGGAGACCTCGCCCACACTGCGTTGGACGGGGGAGGTTGGGGATGCGTCGCGTTTCCGGGTCTGGGGTGCTCGTGCCCTTGTCCGCGATACGTCCGCGGACAAGCTCTCCTCCTGCACCATTCCCTGTGTCGTCCTTGGCTTTGTCCCTGACGCGCCTGGCTGGCAGTTTTACCACCCCACCTCGCGCCGTGTCTTCCCCTCTCAGGACGTAACCTTTGACGAGTCGGTTCCTTTCTACCGTCTCTTTCCCTACCGCACTGTCCCTCTCCCTCCCCCGCCACTTTTCCTCGCTCCAGGTTCCCCTCCGGTAGAACCCCTTCCCCCTCAGGGTCCTGCTCCTTCAGGTGTGTCTCAGGTAGACCCGCCCCCCTTGGCTGAGCCTGTAGAGGTCACTAGCGACTCAGGTGCTGCTGCGGGAGGTGTTGCTGGGGGTGCTGCTTCTGGGGGTGCTGAGCCTGCGCGTGAGGTGCTGGGGAGTGCGGAGCCTGGGGGTGCTGAGCCTGCGGCTGCGGAGTCTGGGGGTGCTGAGCCCGTCCGTGAGGTGCCGGGGGGTGTGGAGCCTGGGGGTGCTGAGTCTGCTGGCGTTCCTCTCTCGTTTCACGACGCGGGCCTGTCTCACCACAGTAGGCACGAGAGTGGCTTGTGTCGCGTACCCACCTGAGGAGTTGTTCTGCTGGAGCTGCTTGTCGTGGAGGCGCTGGGAGTGCTGGTGTCTCTGGTCCTAGAGGTGCTCGTACTGGAGGTACTGGAGCTATCGAGACTGGTACTGCTCCCGGAGCTGGAGGTGTCGGTTCTGGGGGTGCTTCTGCTGGAGGTACTAGGGCTGGAGGCCCTAGAGCTGGTGCTGTCGACCTTGGCGTTGGAGACCCTGGAGCTGGAGGTGCCGGTTCTGGGGGTGCTGCTGCTGAAGATACTGGTGCTGGAGGCCTTGGAGCTGGTGCTGTCAACCCTGGCATTGGAGACCCTGGAGCTGGAGGTGCCGGTTTTGGGGGCACTGCTGCTCGAGCCCCTGGCGCTGGTCCTGTTGACCCTGGAGTTGGGGACCTTGAGGCCGGAGGTGCCGGTTGTGGGGGTGCTGCTACTGGTGGCGCTGGAGCTGGAGGTTCTGGAGCTGATGGAGGCGCTGAAGCTAGAGATACTACTGCTGGAGTCTCTGGGGCTGGAGGTGGTCCTGCTGGAGGCACTGGAGCTGGAGATTCTGGAGCTCCTGGAGGCGCTGGAGCTGGAGGTGCTGGTGCTGGAGTCGCTGGAGCTGGAGGTTCTAAAGCTGCTGGAGGCGCTGGAGCTGGAGGTGCTGCTGCTAGAGTCACTGGAGCTGGAGGTGCTGCTGCTGGAGGCGTTGGAGCTGAAGGTTGTGGACAACCATGCTGTCTGCCCCTGAGGGAGACACAGATGCACCAGACATCCCTACTCCTCTCAGTGGCAGACAACCATGGACGCAGAGATGGCATCCTGGAAGTCCAAAGGCACTTGCGTCGATGAGGTTCTCCCTCCTGGAGCAAACATCGTCGATGGCATGTGGATTTTCAGGGTGAAGCGGCCGCCAGGTTCTCCGCTTGTCTTCAAGGCTCGTTACGTTGCACGAGGCTTCAGTCAGCAACAGGCAGTTGACTTCTTCCAGACCTTCTCCCCCACCCCAAAGATGACCACTCTTCGGGTGCTGCTGCACGTTTTCGCTCAGCGTTACTACGAGCTTCACTCTCTGGACTTCAGCACAGCGTTCTTACAGGGCAGCCTGCACGAGGAGATCTGGCTGCACCGTCCACCTGGCTTCACTTGGTAGTTCCCTCCTGGTACCCAGTGGAGCCTCTGTCGGCCACTCTACGGTCTCCGTCACGCGCCTCGTGAGTGGCACGACACACTCAGGACGAAACTTGCGGCTCTTGGGTTTGCCCCTTCCACTTCTGACCCGTCGCTGTTTCTACGCACCAACACTTCACAGCCACCGCTCTACATCCTCGTGTACGTCGACGACTTGGTCTTTGCCATAAGTGACACTAAGGCTCTCGCCCTTGTGAAGTCGGAGCTCCAGAAGTGACACACGTGCATAGACCTGGGTGAGCTGCACAGTTACCTTGGCTTGCAGATCACCCGGGACAGAGCACACCGCACCATCACCCTGACTCAGTCACACATGGTGTAGCAGGTCCTTCAGCGCTTCGGCTTTACTTGGTCCTCGCCAAAGTCCACTCCTCTGGCTATAGGTCACTTGCTCTCAACTCCACCTTCGGACGAGTCCGTAGAGCCGAGTGGCCCGTACCCAGAGCTAGTGGGCTGCCTCATGTAACTGATGACCTGCACTCGTCCTGACCTTGCGTAACCTCTTGGCCTTTCCGGCACGCTACGTGGCTCCTCGTATGCACCGAAAGGTGCACATGGATGCTGCGAAGAGGGTACTGCGCTACTTGTGCAATACATTGGGCATGGGGCTTGTGCTTGGAGGGCGGAGCTCAGTTGTCCTCACTGGACACTCAGACGCTTCTTGGGTTGACGACCAGGCTACGCAGCGGTCGTCACAGGGTTACACTTTCAGCCTTGGATGCGGCTCTGTTTCTTGGCGGTCTACCCGCTCGTCTTCTGTTCTCAGCTCCAGTTGTGAGGCTGAGATCTACGCCACAGCCATGGCTGCACAAGAGTTACGCTGGCTCACCTACCTACTGACCAACTTGGGAGAGCGGCCTCGTTCTCCTCCAGTTGTGTACGTAGACAACAATGCCGCCATTGCCTTGTGTCAGGAGCACAGACTGGATCACAAAACGAAGCACATCGCTCTGCGTTACTTCCTAGCTCGAGAGTTGCAGCAGCGTGGTCAGCTTCGTCTTGCTCACGTGGCCACTCGGGCCAACAATGCTGATATATTCACAAAGGCACTTTCGTCTAGTGATCATCATCGCTTTTGTACTATGTTAAACCTTGTGCCTGTTTCGTCTCACTTGCTCACTAGGTAACTTTGCTTGTACTGTGATCTATATATATACATGCATGCTTGCTCTTGCTATGTAGTGATCACTGTACTGTTGTTGTTGCATGTATACCTCTGCATGTGAACTAGCCTTGTGGCCCTTTGCTTGTGCTCGAGTGTGTGGTGACGTTGTGATCCACCCCGAGCTTGCTTTGCTTTTCTTGGCTGGTCTTGTGAACCCTTGTCCTCCCCCACTTTGCCTATGGGGATGTTTCAAACTATATATGTGATAGTTCTGTGTAGGCTATAGTGGGGTAGCCCGTATGGGTTACAACCCGAAGTTAGGGTTAGTACTTGTACCCACATTTCATTCAATGCAATCATTCTTGCTTGCTATCTTGACATTATATATACATGCATGCATACTGCATACTTTTGCTAGATAGTGATCACTGCCCCGCTTGTTGTCTTTTATATATATAACTCTGCATGTGGACTGGCCATGTGGCCATTTGCTTGTGCCCAGAGTGTGTGGTGACTTTGTGATCCATCCTGAGCTTCTTTTGGTTTTCTTGACTGGTCTTGTGACCGCTCTTTCTCCCCCACTTTGCCTATGGGGTTGTGTCAAAACCATATCATATGTTTGTAGGCTGTTGTGGGGTAGCCTTGTCAAACTTATATGCTATAGTCTGTGTAGGCTGTAGTGGGGTAGACTATATGGGGTACAACACTTCTAGGTTTTCCTACTTGTACCCACCTGCTTGCTAGTTCATTCATTCCTCATTCTTCACATGGTATAGAGCAGGTTCCCTAGTGGGAACGCTTCCTTGGGCCCACCGCTGAAAATTTCCTTTCTGACCGGAGCGTTAGTCGCTCCTGCCCGAGGCGCGCCTTTTGGCGCCCTTTCTAGGCCCCTAGTGGCCCCTAGCGGCCTCGTCGCCGCCCCTCACGCGGCCCCGTTACTGCCCCTACGCGGCCCCGTCGCCGCCCTTAGCGGCCCGTCGCCGCCCCTAGCGGCCCCGTCGCCGCCTCTCACCCTACGCGGCCTCATCGCCGCCCCTACGCGGCCCCGTCGCCGCCCTTAGCAGCCCCGTCGCCGCCCCTAGCGGCCCCGTCGTCGCCTCTCACCCTACGCGGCCCCGTCGCCGCCCCTACGCGGCCCCATCGGCGCCCCTAGCGGCCACATCTCCGCCCCTATCGGCCCCATCGCCACCTCTCACCCTACGCAGCCCCGTCGCCGCCCATACGCGGCCCCGTCGACGCCCCTACCGGCCCGTCGCCGCCCCTACCGGCCCCGTCGCCGCCTCTCACCCTAAGCACCCCTGTCGCCGCCCCTAAGCGGCCCCGTCGCCGCCCCTAAGCAGCCCCGTTGCCGCCCCTACGCGGCCCTGTCACCGCCTTTAAGCGGCCCTGTTGCCGCCACTACACGGCCCCGTCGCCGCTCCCCTCCCTAAGTGGCCCCGTTGCCGCCCCTAGCGGCCCCAACGCCGCCCCTACCGAGCAGCCCAGCAGCAGAGCCGCCGAGCCGCTCAGCAGACGAGCCGCCGAGCCGCCTAGCAACCGAGCCGCCGAGCCGCCTAGCAGCCGAGCCGCCGAGCCGCCTAGCAGCCGAGCCGCCGAGCCGCCCAGCAGCCAAGCTGTCGAGCCGCCCAGCAGCCGAACCGCCGAGCCGCTCGACAGCCGAGCCGCCCAGCAGCTGAGCCGCTGAGCAGCCGAGCCGCCCTGCCGTTAAGCTGCTCCTCGTCCTACCGGCGCGCCCCTGCCCCACTTACTCGGACTGGTGAGCTCACTCCTTGCTAGGCCACTGCAGTCATGGCTACCCCCAGTGTTCTTACCTTTGATACTGAGGGTCGTGCGATTGACTTTGAGGTCTGGGTCGATGATGTTCCTCAAGTGCGATAGGGCAGACGGCCTCTCCCTGTTCGACCCCACCTCTGGTGCCTACCCTGCCCCGCCTGCTACTGCTGACAGCACTGTTCGCTCAAAGTGGGCGACACGCAATGCTGCTGCCCGTCTTGCTGTGCGTCGCCACTTACCGACCACTGAGCGTGCGCACTTTAGCCAGTACAAGAGTGCTCAGACCTTGTACGACGCTGTAGTTGCACGCTACTCTTCCCCTGCCACTGCTGCACTGAGCCGCCTCATGCCACCGTACCTCTTCCCTGACCTTGCTGCCTTTCCCACAGTCGCTGACCTCATTACGCACCTCCGCACTAGTGACACTCGCTACCGCGTTGCGCTTCCTACTGCGTTCTGCGCCAAGAACCCCCCCCCAATGTACATCACCCTCTACTACATAGTCACCCGGCTCCTTAACTCTCTTCGCTTAGTCAGGGACCACTTCCTCTCATTTTGCCCCACCACACTCACCGTTGACCTCCTCGAGGAGTGCCTCCTAGTAGCAGAGAAGAGCATAGTCGCTGTAGGAGCCTCTCGTGGTGACCCTCGCACCCCTGTCTTTGAGGGGTGTTCCCCCTCCCCCAACTTGCCCTCTATTGCTTCTGCTGTTGCTGCCGACCTCGTTGGTTTCTACAGGGTCGGCACTGCGTCTGCCCCTAGCGGGAGACGCCGCACCGGCAAGGGCAAGGGGGGCAAGGGAGCTGGAGGGGCTAGCGGGTGCGGTGGAGGTGGTGGAGGGGCTATAGCCTGCCTCGCCGCTCCTTGGTCCTTCTCCCTACACTGGTCCGACAGGCAGTCTTACGGAGCGTCGTGAGCCTGAGTCTCGTCCTGTGTCGCCTGAGTCTCGTTCTGCGTCACCTGTTCGTGCTGCTCGCACTGGTCATCGTGTCCCGCGTCAGCGTCCTCCTGCTGTCCCAGGCACTCATCAGATGGCGCTTCATCCTTCCACTGCTCCACAGCTTGTCAGAGGTCTACTGGTGATCCCCGAATGATCCTAGGGAAGGGTTACTGGCGCGTTGGCCTGGGGGGTTATGGGTCTGCTACACAAACAAGTCCTTTTATCCCAATGGTATAGTGGTTGGGAATCTGAGCCAGCGTGTCTCGTTGCCTTCTCCTCCTTCGTCCTCTCTTTCTGCCCTTGCTGACCCGGAGTCTGACTCTCTTCGTGCTACTAGTCCTACTGTCACGCGTCTCCTCACTACTGCTGTCACCGACCCTTCCTTTGAGTCAGCTGATGCGTCTGCCTTAGTTGCTGAGCTTGTCGACTTTGTTGCCCACTGTCGTCTAGACTACGCTGCCAGTCTTGTTGCTGAGTCTGAGTCTGTCTGTCCTCCGTCCGTCAGGGGTGAGTGTGCTCTTGGCACGGACGTCCTTGAGGACAGGTAGGAGGAGTTTGAGTGCTTTGCCGCTGCTGTACCTCATCTTGTGGCCATGCTGCTTGCACCTAAGGGAGACCCGGATGCTCCAGACATCCCAACCCCGCGCTCTTACGCTGAGGCGATCGCCAGTGAGTACTCTTCTTAGTGGCAGACAGCCATGGACGCAGAGATGGCATCCTAAAAGTCCACTGGCACTTACGTCGACGATGTTTCCCCTTCTTGGGCGAACATCGTCAGTGGCATGTGGATTTTCAGGGTGAAGCGGCCGTCAGGTTCTCTGCCTGTCTTCAAGGCTCGTTACGTTGCTCGAGGCTTCAGTTAGCAAGAGGGAGTAGACTTCTTCCAGACCTTCTCCCCCACCCCGAAGATGACCACTCTTTGGGTGCTGCTGCACGTTGCCACTCAGCGTGACTACGAGCTTCACTCTCTTGACTTTAGCACAGCTTTCTTGCAGGGCAGCCTGCACGAGGAGATCTGGCTGCGCCGCCCTCCTGGCTTCACTAGGTCGTTTCCTCCTGGTACCCTGTGGAGCCTCCGGCGGCCGGTCTACGGTCTCCGCCAGGCGCCACGTGAGTGGCACGACACACTGAGGACTACACTTGCGGCTCTTGGGTTCGCCCCTTCTACTGCTGACCCATCGCTGTTTCTGCACACCGACACTTCACTGCCGCCGTTCTACATCCTCGTGTACGTCGACGACTCAGTCTTTGCCACTGCTGACACTGAGGCTCTCGCCCACGTGAAGTCGGAGCTGCAGAAGAGACACACGTGCACAGACCTGGGTGAACTACCAGCTACCTTGGCTTGTAGATCACCCGGGACAAAGCACGCCGCACCATCACCCTGACTCAGTCACACATGGTGCAGCAGGTCCTTCAGCGCTTCGGCTTCACCTGGTCCTCGGCACAGGCCACTCCTCTGGCTACAGGTCACTCGCTCTCAGCTCCACCTTCGGACGAGTCCGTAGAGCCGAGTGGTCCTTACCCAGAGCTAGTTGGCTGCCTCATGTACCTGATGACTTGCACTCGTCCTGACCTCGCGTACCCTCTTGGTCTTCTGGATCGCTACTTGGCTCCTGGTCGGCACCGACCTGAGCACATGGCTGCTGCTAAGAGGGTACTGCGCTACTTGTGCAGTACATCAGGCATGGGGCTAGTGCTTGGAGGGAAGAGCCCAGTTGTTCTCACTGGGCACTCATACGCTTCTTGGGTTGACGACCAGGCTACTCAGCAGTCGTCACAGGGTTACACCTTCAGCCTTGGCTCTGGTTCAGTTTCTTGGCGTTCTACTTGCTCGTCTTCAGTTCTCAGCTCCAGTTGTGAGGCTGAGATCTACGCCACAGCCATGGCTGCACAGGAATTGCGCTGGCTCACCTACCGGCTGACCGACTTGGGAGAGCGGCCTCGTTCTCCTCCAGTGTTATACGTCGACAAGGCTGCCATTGCCTTGTGTGAGGAGCACAGACTGGAGAACAGAACGAAGCACATCGCTCTGCGTTACTTCCTGGCTCGAGTGTTGCAGCAGCGTGGTCAGCTTCGTCTGCGTTACGTGGCCACTCAGGCCAACACCCCTGATATATTCACCAATGCACTTCATTCTGGTGATCATCAGCGTTTCTGCACTATGCTAGGGCTTGTGCCCACCTTTCCTCACTTGCTGTAGGCTTGCCTATACTGTGACCCATATATATATATATATATATATATACGTATATATACCTGCATGCTTGCTTTGCTAGGTATAGATCACTGTGTTGTTTGTGTTGCATATATGCCTCTGCATGTGAACTGGCCGTATGGCTCTTTGCTTGTGCAGAGGAGTGAGGAGTGGCACGCTGCCGCCCCTCGACACAGGGAAGGCAAGGAGGGGCAGGGGACGGTGGCAGGGGAGGCAGTGACCTGGGGAGACCAGAGACAAGGAAACGAGAGTGCATGCCACGAAGGTGCTGCATCGAAGGGTGCCCAAGGCGGTGGTGCCAGAGGACCGTCCGGTGCGACAGGGTGCGATACGAGCAGGGGGCGGACAACTGACCTGACGCAGACGCGGACGCTGCTACCTGAGGGGACTTAGTGGTCAGTGTGTACAAGTCCGACCCCGGCTGCCGAGTGAAGGTAGCCAGGTGACGACCCGTCTGGGCACACGTGCACTCGTGCTTGGAGGGAGGAGCTCAGTTGTTCTCACTGGGCACTCAGACGCTTCTTGGGTTGACGACCAGGCTACTCAGTGGTCGTTACATGGTTACACCTTTAGCCTTGGCTCTGGTTCAGCTTCTTGGCGTTCTACACGCTCGTCTTCAGTTCTCAGTTCCAATTGTGAGGCTGAGATCTACGCCACAGCCACGGCTACACATGAGTTACGCTGGCTCACCTACCTGCTGACTGACTTGGGAGAGCGGCCTCGTTCTACTCCAGTGCTGTACGTCGACAACAAGGCTACCATTGCCTTGTGTGAGGAGCACAGACTGGAGAACAGAACGAAGCACATCGCTCTGCGTTACTTCCTGGCTCGAGAGTTGCAGCAGCGTGGTCAGATTCGTCTGCGTTATGTGGCCACTCGGGCCAACATTGCTGATATATTCACCAAGGCACTTCAGTCTGGTGATCATCAGCGTTTCTGCACTATGTTAGGGCTTGTGCCCACTTTTCCTCACCTGCTGTAGGCTTTGGTTGTACTGTGATCCATATATATACCTGCATGCTTGCTTTGCTAGGTAGAGATCACTGTCCTGTTTGTGTTGCATATATGGCTCTGCATGTGAACTGGACTTGTGGCGTGCTCAGAGTGTGTGGTGACGTTGTGATCCACCCTGAGCTTGCTTTGCCTCTCTTGACTGGTCTTGTGACCCCTTGCTCTCCCCCACTTTGCTTATGGGGGTGTGTCAAATGTTATATTTGCTACAGTTTGTTTAGGCTGTAGTGAGGTAATTATTATGGGGTACAGGAAGTTTAGGGATTCCTTCTTGTACCCAACTCTTTCCTTGTTCAATCACTCTTGTTCATTCTGACACAGATTTGAGACGTATCGTGTGGATCCCACCATGTGCTGTCCGCAGCAACTGTCCAAGTACCAGCCTCGAGCAACGTAACGAGCCTTGAAGACAAGCGGAGAACCTGGTGCCCGCTTCACCCTGAAAATCCACATGCCAATGACGATGTTCGCCCAAGGAGGGGGAACCTCGTCGACGTAAGTGCTAGTGGACTTCCAGGATGCCATCTCTGTGTCCATGGCTGTCTGCCACTGAGAGGAGTACTCACCCGCGATCGCCATAAGAGCGCGGGGTCGGGATGTCTGGTGCATCTGGGTCTCCCTCAGGTGCAATCGGCATGGACACGAGATGAGGTACAGCAGCGGCAAAGCACTCAAACTCCTCCTGCCTGTCCTCAAGGACGTCCGTGTCAAGAGCACACTCACCCCCGACGGACGAAGGACAGACGAGGCCAGGAGATGCATTACAGTAGGACTAGCAGTACGAAGAGAGTCACACTCCGGGTCAGCAATGGCAGGTAGAGAGGATGCAGGAGGAGAAGGCAGCAGGACACGCTGTGGAGCAGTGGAAGGACGAAGCGTCATCTGGTGAGTGCCTGGGACAGCAGGAGGACGCTGACGCGGGACACGATGACCAGTGCGAGCAGCACAACAGGTGACGCAAAACGAGACTTAGACGACACAGGACGAGACTCAGGCTCACGACGCTCCGTAAGACCTCCTGTCGGACCAGTGTAGGGAGAAGGACCAGGGAGTGGCGAGGCAGGCGGTAGTTGTGACAGCGACTGGACAGGCGGAGGACACTCTAAGGAGGGAGCAGGATAAGGAGGAGGCGGCTGACCAAGAACCAAGTACGGGTGTGGCCGTGAAGTGCCCCCAGAACCAGCAGAGAGAGCACCAGAGCCTCCAGCAACAGCTCCAACTCCCTCAGTACCACCAGCAGCTCCAGTACCTCCAGCAGAACCAGCAGCACCTCCAACAAGACCAGCACTAGTACCACCTCCAGCAGCTCCAGGACCTCCAGCAGCACCAGCACCAGCCGCACCACCAGCCCTAGTACCTGTAGCACCACCAGCAGCTCCAGCAGCTCCAGTACCTCCAGCAGCACCAGCAGCACCTCCAGCAGGACCAGCTCCAGTAGCACCCCCAGTCCCAGCAGCTCCAGTACCGCCACTACGAGCACCTCCAGGACCAGTGGCTCCAGCACCTCCAGCGCCAACCCCAGGGTCAACAGCTACACCAACTCCAGTAGGCCCAGCGTCCTCAGCTCCAGCTCTAGTAGCACCTCCAGCGTCCACAGCACCACGGCGGCGGCGACAGTACCGAGAGTACCACTCACATAGCTGCTGGGAAGAAAGAGCACCCCCAGGCGCAACACCCCCAGGCTCAGGACCTCCAGGCTCAGCAACCCCCAGCACAGCACCCCCAGGCTCAGTACCCCCAGGCTCAGCACCCGCAGTCTCCGCACCCCCAGGCTCACCACCCGCAGTCTCCGCACCCCCAGGCTCAGCACCCCCAGTCTCCGCACCCCCAGGCTCAGTACCTCCAGACCCAGCACCACCAGGCTCAGCACGCTCAGGCTCAGCACGCTCAGGCTCAACACGCTCAGTACCTCGTGCAGGACAAGAGTAGACAGCTACCTCGACAGGCTCGACCGGGTTACCTGGGAAACACCTGAGGGAGCAGGACCCTGTGGAGGCAGGGGGTCTACCAAAGCAGCACCTGGCGTGAGGAAGAGCGGCGGAGGGGGGAGCGGGGTAGTGCGGTAGGGGAGGAGACGGTAGAAGGGGACCGACTCGTCAAACGTGACGTCCTGAGAGAGGAAGACACGGCGCGAGGTGGGGTGGTAAAACTGCCAGCTAGGTGCGTTACGGACAATGCCCAGGAAGACACAAGGAACGGCGCGGGAGTAGAGCTTGTCCGCGGATGTATCGCGGACAAAGGCACGAGATGCCCAGACCCGGAACGCAGAGGCATCGCCAACCTCTCCCGTCCAACGCAATGTCGGCGAGGTCTCCGGAACGGAGACACAGGGCCAGAGGTTGAGCTGATGCGCGGCGTACCGGACTGCAAACGGCCACAGAAAATGGGGGGCAGCTGCATGGACCAGGTACGAGCGACCTCCATGACCAAGCCAATGCAGCGCTCAGCAACCCCATTCTGCTAAGGAGAGGCCGGAAGCGTGAACGTCTGCTCAATGCCCTCCCCCTGATAGAAGGTCTCCAAGAGGCCGGAGGAAAACCCACCACCTCTGTCAGAGTGCAGTAGCAGGACGGGAAGGTCCGTGCAAAAGCGCCTCTCCAGCTGGAGACGGGTAGCGCAGATCCAAGGGATCAAGACAGCAGGGACCTCTCCCTTGGTGCGCAAGGGGAAGACCGTGGTGTAACGCGTGTAGTCGTCCACTACCAGCAGGAAGTAGCGCTCTCCACCCTGTCCACGGACGCGAGCTAGACCCCACACATCCATGTGAAGGGTCTGCAGAGGAGCCTCTGTCGGGGGAAACTTAGAGGAGTGAGGGGTGGCACGCTGCCTCCCCTCGACACAAGGAAGGCAAGGAGGGGCCGGGGACGGTGGCAGGGGAGGCAGTGACCTGGGGAGACCAGAGACAAGGAAATGAGAGTGCATGCCATGAAGGCGCTGCATCGAAGGGTGACCAAGGCGGTGGTGCCAGAGGACCGTCCGGTGCGACAGGGCGCTACATGAGCAGGGGGCGGACAACTGACCTGACGCAGACGCAGACGCCGCTACCTGAGGGGACTCAGTGGTCAGTGTGTACAAGTCTGACCCCGGCTGCCGAGTGAAGGTAGCCAGGTGACGACCCGTCTGGGTACACGTGCAGTGTGTCACACGCTCGTAGGCAGGGGTGAACTGATGAACACCTGCGTCCTGGAGCACAGAACCCGCCACCAAGTTCGTAGAGAACGAGGGGAGGTAAAGGCCCGACATTAAGCAGCTCCACCCAGTCGGGGAGCTCAGCATCGTCGCCAAACTCTGTACGCCAAGCGTCGTTCAGACGAGCGAAGCAGCGGGACTCCGTGTGACCACGCGTCCCGCAAGGCTGACCAGTCCGGACACCCGTGCTTATAACGTACGGGCAGCAAGCAATACTCAGCGACCCTCGACTCTGAGTGTACCACTCACGAAGCTGCTGGGGAGAAAGAGTCTCGCGCGGACGACGCTGCTACTGCACCGGGCCACTACAAGAAGCTCCCGAACTATGCGGAGATAACTACTACAACGGGAGCTTAGAGTACTGGCTAGGCACGTGTGCTCGTGTGATCTCTGCGTTCTCTGTTCCTTAGTCGTTTTCCTTGTGTGCACACTACTTGCTAGTTCACGGGGAAAATTGGCAAGAGTTCCACTAGGAAAAGTTCAGAACAATTGGTACAATGAAGTTGGCATAGCAAGACTACATCAGAGCAAGCATTCAGGTCGGCCAACTGCCAGCGCAGCTTGGTCGACCGCGTTCCAGCACGACTTGGTCGACCGCACTCCAGCAAGGCAAGGTCGACGGCGTGCCAACGTCGCAGGTTGACGGCGTGCCAGCGTTGCTCACGCAGGACAGCAGTGCACCCGCTTCGCAGGTGTGCGTAACTGATTGGCGTGCAGAGTCCTGTCACCTGCACAGCGCACACTCCACGTCAACCTCGAGCTGACGACTGCCTCTGGTCCGCCACGACGACCTCGGGATACCACCACCGAGGTCGTGCTCGCCAACTTCGCCTGGGCGACCGTCGCACTCTTCCGCAGCACTTCGTCACCCAGGTAACCTGGTCGACCCGGCAACCATGTCGACCAGCAGCTCCCGTACGTGCCCGTCGACCTCCCAAGTCGCCGACCACCTCCACGTCGACCTCACCAGGTCGACGATACCATCGGTCGACCTCCTCCAGGTCTACGTCCCCTCTGGTCGACCAGCTCCACGTCGACCAGCACAGTCGTCGGCCGACCACCCACGTCGGCCACCCGAAGTTGGCGTCACGAAGTTGACGCCCCGCTGCTCGACGCCCAACTGCTCGGCGTCCTGAGTCGAGGTCGACGTCGGCCCCTCCTTCGTCGACCACCAGGTCCAGTCGACCACTAACAGGTCGACCAGCAGTCCGTTAGCCGACCGTCGAGGTCGGCTCCCCCAAGTTGACGTCACCCGTAGGTCGACTCCCAAGTCGACCTCCCTGAAGTCGGCTCCACCCTGAAGTCGGCACCCGTGCAGTGGTCCCCCGTGCAGGACGATTTCCTCGTCGACCAGCTCACCCACTGCTGCAGGTCAGCTGCTCCCCTCACACCCGACCACGAAGTCGGCTAAGCCCAAGCGAGAACGGGGCCAATATCCAACTCCCGTTGACACTCCCCTGCCGCGTTCACGCTTGGGCACCCAGCCCACACGGCAGTACACCTCGGAGACTAGCTCGTCGACGTGCACCCAACACATAGCACGTCGTCTACCGCACCAGCCATGCAAAAGGGCATGGCACCTACTGCTGCACGTTGTCATCTTCGTTGCCCACGTCGGCCAAGCGCACCTGGCCGATGGCGACGGAGCACCGGTTGAAGGCCGGATAGTGCAGCGCCTTCGTCAGGAAGTCGGCCGGCTGCTCAGTGGTCGGGATGTATCTCAGCGAGAACTTCCCGCGCTTCACCATGTGCTGCAGCCAGGCCTGTCGCCGCTCCATGTGCTTGAGGTTGCGCGTCAACCCCATGCCCTCGGCGACCGTGATGGCCGACTTGTTGTCCACGCACAGGACAGTCGGCTTCCTGGCGTCCAGTTGCCGGAACTCGGCGAGGAGGAAGCGAAGGCGGCGTCCCTCCTTGCCAGCTTCAGTGGCTGCCACGTACTCCGACTCGGTCGACGACAGCGTCGTGCACTTGATGCGCTGGCCGGACCAGGAGACTGCAGCCCCTCCATAGACGAACACGTAGCCGCTCGTGCTCATCCTGTTCTGCTTGTCACCGGCGTCGTCGGCGTCTACGTAGCCGACCAGCTCCAGCGACTCAGGTCCACCGCCGAACTCCAGGGCGGTGTTGCGTGTGTTGGCGAGGTAGGCGAGGCAGCGGTCGACCTCGCGCCAGTGCTGGTCGCTCCTCACCGTGAGGCCGCTCCCCAGCTTGCTGCAGGCAAAGGCGACGTCCGGCCTCGTCGTCGTCGCCGCGAACTGCAGCGAGCCGACCTTCTGCCGGTACTCCTCCTCCTGCCGTTCCTGCGCCTCCTCGTCATCGAAGGTGAGCTCGGCGTAGGCACCGACCGAGACCGGTGTCTTCGAGGTGCGCCCGGTCTGCTCCTCGTCGAGGAAGCGCCTACGCAACTTGTCGGCGTAGCCCTGCTGGTGCAGCCACAGCTTTCCCACCGACCTGTCGCGGACGATCTCCAGCCCAAGGTACTTCTGCACCGGCGAGATCTCGCGCAGCTCGAAGGCGGCTTCCAGCAGCTCCTTCAGCATCGCGGCGCTGCTGCTGGCGGCAAGCAGGTCGTCGACGTAGACCAGCACCCAGCAGGCCACTCCACCCTCGCCGACTTTGAAGTAAAGAGCCTCGTCGACCTGACTCTTCTTCCACCCGGCGCCGACCAGCACATCATTGAGCGCCAAGTACCACAACAGCGGCGACTGCTTCAGCCCGTACAGGCTCTTCAGCAGCTTACACACCTGGCCGGTTCCGTCGTTGAAGTAGTCCGGCTGAGACATGTACAGCACCCGATCGAGCTTGCTCTGCAGGAAGGCGTTCTTCATGTCGAGCTGCATCAGGTTGAGGTCGAGGACAGCGACGATGCTGAGGAAAATCCTCAGCGTGACGTAGCTGCTCACCGGCGCGAACGTCTCGTCGTAGTCGGCGCCGTACACCTGTGTGAAGCCCTTCACGACCAGCCTCGCCTTCTCTCGCTCGACGGTGTCGTCGATGTGGTACTTCGTCGTCAACACCCACCGGTTCTTCATGACGTTCACCCCCGGCGGGCGTTCGACCAGCTCCCAAGTGCCCATGTTGATGAGGCTACGAATCTCCTCCTCCATGGCGGCCTTCACCTCCGGGCCCTTCCAGCTCGCCAACGCCTCCTTCACCGTCATCGTCGAGATGTCCCAACGGTGCTCGGGGTCAGCTAGCATGTCGGGGTCGAGCTCCGGAAACTCCTCATCCTCCTCGGCGTCGTCGTACAGCAGGTCGTCGTCATCGTCCACGTCATACACCGTGGTGAAGGCAGCGGGGACGAAGACGTCAGGCGGCCTCCGAAGTCGGCCTGAACGTCGCGGTCCTTGCTGGACCTCCTCGGCGTCCCCTCCATCGTCACTGTCGTCGCTGCCCTCGGCGTCCTGCTGCTCCTCCACTGTGGTTGGCTTCCCAGCCGACTTCTCCCCTGTGGTCGGCTCCCCTGCCGACGTCCCAATCGCCGACTGCTCCGTGGTCGGCTTCACAACAGCCTGCTCCCTTGTCGGCTGCTGCTCCCCGACCTGATCCTCCCCTGTTGACTTCAATCCAACGTCGATTCGCCGTTCGTCACATCGGCCGCCGGCGATGCACTTGGCCGGCGCCGAAGGCAGCGTCCCACTACTCCCCTCATCGCCGGAGGCCGACACCGAGGTCAGCCCACGCAGGTCGGCCACGAGGGGAGGGGCAGGGGTCAGAGGGAGAGAGGTAGAGGGGCGGACGTCCTCGACGTCCTCAGTAGCAAGCTCACCGACCTCGGCAAGCAGCGGCTGCGATGCCGACGAGGTGTCAGAGGGCAGGGTGGACGGCGAGCGGCCGGGCACCGGCCCATGCTCAGTCCTCCACTCGGCCAGTGACATCTCCTCGTAAAACACCACGTCCGACGTGGTGACCACCCGGTCGGTGTCGACGTCAAGGAGCTCCCAGCCCTTGCTCGCCGCCGACACGCCAAGGTGCAGGCCCCACCTGGCCTTCGGCTTCAGCTTCCCACCACGCTGCAGCTCAGGGACAAGGAACTGCGCCATACAGCCCCACACCCGCGCCAGCGACAAGTCGGGCTTCTTCCTGGTCAGCAGCTAGTACGGCGTCGTCCCCGGCGGCAGCGTCGACCTCTCCAGGCAGTTGCGGACCCAGACGGCCTGCCGCAGAGCGAGGTGCCACCAGTGGTGCTGCACGCCCATGTGCAGCAGCATTGTCCGCACCGACTCCACCACCGTCCTCATCTCCCGCTCCGCCATGCCGTTCTGCTGCGGGGTATATGGGCAGGTCAGGTCGTGGACGATCCCCTTGTCGTTCACGAAGTCGGTGAACTGCTTCCCGAGGAACTCCCCTCCCCGGTCAGAGCGCAGCATCAGCACCGACTTCTTCGTCTGCCGCTCAGCCACCGCCAGCCACTGTACGAACGCCTGCAACGCATCGGACTTCTTGGCGACCAGCTTCACCCACACGTAGCGGGTCTTGCGGTCCTTCAGCAGCAAGAAGTACAGGCTGCCATCCTTGGCAGCCACGCGAAATGGCCCGCACAGGTCAATGTGCACGACGGACAGTACGTCGTCGGCGTCGGAGCCTTGGTCGGGGAAGGTGTGCCGTGCCAGTTTCCCACCAACGCACGAGGAGTCGGCGTCCGTCGCCGACTTGAGGTCCAGCCCAATGGCAACCTCGTTCTTCGCCGAGCTTCGAATGGTGTCCATGCCGACGTGCGCAAGCCTCGCATGCATCCGGTCCGGCGTCGACTTCGTCTTCGGGACGATCGCCCGCAGAGCCACCACCTCCGTCATGGGCGGCGTCGACCTCGTCGCGCCGGGACGCAGGTCGGTGCAGAGGACTCGCCCAGAGTACGTCGCTCGACCGAGCACCTCCCCTGCTGCGGAGACGAGCAGCATGCCGTCTCCGTCCTCCTGCAGCTTCACGCCGTGCTCCTTTAGCTGGCCGGCCGACAGCAGGTTGGCTCGCACACCCGGGACGTACAACACGTCGGGGATGAGCACCTGCTTCCCGGCCTCTCCTTGTAGGGCGACGGTGCCGCAGCCCTGGACATCCTGCAGCGCCCCATTGAAGCCGCGCACATGCCTGATGGCGCCGCTCGGCTGCAAGTCGACGAAGGCTTCCTTCGTCCCCATCAGGTGGTGGGAGCAACCACTGTCGAGCAGGACCACCGCCGGGTTTGCCTGCACAGCTGCCGCCACCGCCTGGAAGTCCTCTCCGGCCTCCGGCGCCAGAGAGATGGTCGGCTCCACGACGCCGACCAGCGAGCACGACGCCGTCTTGTTGTCTCGCCCCTTGCCGCCTCCAACGGAGTCGGCGTCCTTCGCCGAAGTCGATGTCTTGGTCGACTGCTTCTCCTTGCGCGGTTGGTTGCCTCCACGACGAGGACGACGGCTGCCAGACCTCCCGCGGCCGCCCTTGTCGTCGTCGTCGGAGTCACTGCGGTCGGGACACTCAAAGGAGAGGTGATCGGGGCTGTGGCAGATCCAGCACTCCTGACGTCGACCTCCTCCTCCTCGACCGCCGTCCTTGTTCGGCTTCTTCTTGTCGACCTCCTTGTCCGGCTTCCAGCCACTGCTACCACCACCGCCAGACTGCCCGCGCTGTCCCGGTCGGCCTCCTTGCTTCGCTGAGGTGACCAAGTTCGCCTGCGCCAAGAGCTCCTGCGACCGCTCAGCCTCCTGCATCGCCTCGTCGTGCAGGATATACGAGGTCAGGTTGTCCTCGTTGAGCGTCGCCCTTGTGCTCGGCGCCATAGACAGCCGCTTCAACAGGTTGTAGCTGCTAGACAGTCCCTGCATGACATGGGTGATGTACGACGCCGTGGAGTACTGCGCGCCGGCCATCCTGATGGTGGCGAGAATTCGCCTGGCTCGGTTGCAGTAGTCGGTCGCACTCTCCTCGTCGCCCATACGCAGGTGTGTCAGCTGTCCCTCCAGCTGGGCGATGAACAGGTCGTCGGTGACCTGGTACGTCGACTCGATGAAGTGCCACGCCCGGTGGCCGGCGTCGAGGTACTCCCGGCACCACTTCAAGGCGATCTGCACGCCCGGCGAGCAGCACCGCGAGATGACCGTGAAGGTCAACAGCTGCACGGCGCGAAACTCCGCACGCAGGTCGGGGTGGTGCTCCCCCGGCGTCGCCACGGTCCCTCGGGCGAAGCCGATCAGCCCGGCCATCTCCAGCTGGGGCTCGATGGCTTCCTTCCAGGTGAGAATGTCAGGTCGACCGACCAGCGGAGGGGCGACCGAGATCCTGTCTGGCGTAAACTTAAAGTAGCCGTAACTTGGCGCAATCCCACCTGCCGTCACCTGGGACGCCGACATCGGCGACAGCCCACTCCGTCGACCTCCGACGTCACCCCGCGAAGCGTCTGCAGCCGCCGACGACTGCATCCCTCGCGCCTGAACGCCGCCGACTTCACCGGCATGTATCACACCTCTTTGCCTCGACGTGCCTCCCGCACTGCTGCCGACCTGACCTCCACCGGCGTTGACACCCACGTCGACGCCGCCGTCGTTGTTCACCGGTCGAGGAGATGCAGGTCGAGAAGGGGGTGCTCCGCCGCCCACACGGAGCGGAGTCCGGCTTCGACGACTGCCCAGGGTATTGCCCCATACTCCTGGGCCTCATGGCGTCTCTTGCATCCTCCAGCCGTCCCTCTAGGGTATCCATCACCTCGGCGTCGCCTACGCGCACGCTAGTGACTGCACGGCTGCTGGTCTACGAACACGATCGGTATGTGCTAAGTCGGCTAGACTGAGCTACGTCGCGGTGTTGTCCACGCTCACCGCACCATGCGGAGATAACTACTACAACGGGAGCTTAGAGTACTGGCTAGGCACGTGTGCTCGTGTGATCTCTGCGTTCTCTGTTCCTTAGTCGTTTTCCTTGTGTGCACACTACTTGCTAGTTCACGGGGAAAATTGGCAAGAGTTCCACTAGGAAAAGTTCCGAACAATTGGTACAATGAAGTTGGCATAGCAAGACTACATCAGAGCAAGCATTCAGGTCGGCCAACTGCCAGCGCAGCTTGGTCGACCGCGTTCCAGCACGACTTGGTCGACCGCACTCCAGCAAAGCAAGGTCGACGGCGTGCCAACGTCGCAGGTTGACGGCGTGCCAGCGTTGCTCACGCAGGACAGCAGTGCACCCGCTTCGCAGGTGTGCGTAACTGATTGGCGTGCAGAGTCCTGTCACCTGCACAGCGCACACTCCACGTCAACCTCGAGCTGACGACTGCCTCTGGTCCGCCACGACGACCTCGGGATACCACCACCGAGGTCGTGCTCGCCAAATTCGCCTGGGCGACCGTCGCACTCTTCCGCAGCACTTCGTCACCCAGGTAACCTGGTCAACCCGGCAACCATGTCGACCAGCAGCTCCCGTACGTGCCCGTCGACCTCCCAAGTCGACGACCACCTCCACGTCGACCTCACCAGGTCGACGATACCATCGGTCGACCTCCTCCAGGTCGACGTCCCCTCTGGTCGACCAGCTCCACGTCGACCAGCACAGTCGTCGGCCGACCACCCACGTCGGCCACCCAAAGCTGGCGTCACGAAGTTGACGCCCCGCTGCTCGACGCCCAACTGCTCGGCGTCCTGAGTCGAGGTCGACGTCGGCCCCTCCTTCGTCGACCACCAGGTCCAGTCGACCACTAACAGGTCGACCAGCAGTCCGTTAGCCGACCGTCGAGGTCGGCTCCCCCAAGTTGACGTCACCCGTAGGTCGACTCCCAAGTCGACCTCCCTGAAGTCGGCGCCCCCCTGAAGTCGGCACCCGTGCAGTGGTCCCCCGTGCAGGACGATTTCCTCGTCGACCAGCTCACCCACTACTGCAGGCCTGCTGCTCCCCTCACACCCGACCACGAAGTCGGCTAAGCCCAAGCGAGAACGGGGCCAATATCCAACTCCCGTTGACACTCCCCTGCCGCGTTCACGCTTGGGCACCCAGCCCACACGGCAGTACAGCTCGGAGACTAGCTCGTCGATGTGCACCCAACACATAGCACGTCGTCTACCGCACCAGCCATGCAAAAGGGCATGGCACCTACAGCTGCACGTTGTCATCTTCGTCGCCCACGTCGGCCAAGCGCACCTGGCCGATGGCGACGGAGCACCGGTTGAAGGCCGGATAGTGCAGCGCCTTCGTCAGGAAGTCGGCCGGCTGCTCAGTGGTCGGGATGTACCTCAGCGAGAACTTCCTGCGCTTCACCATGTGCTGCAGCCAGGCCTGTCGCCGCTCCATGTGCTTGAGGTTGCCCGTCAACCCCATGCCCTCGGCGACCGTGATGGCCGACTTGTTGTCCACGCATAGGACAGTCGGCTTCCCGGCGTCCAGTTGCCGGAACTCGGCGAGGAGGAAGCGAAGGCGGCGTCCCTCCTTGCCAGCTTCAGTGGCTGCCACGTACTCCGACTCGGTCGACGACAGCGTCGTGCACTTGATGCGCTGGCCGGACCAGGAGACTGCAGCCCCTCCATAGACGAACACGTAGCCGCTCGTGCTCATCCTGTTCTGCTTGTCACCGGCGTCGTCGGCGTCTACGTAGCCGACCAGCTCCAGCGACTCAGGTCCACCGCCGAACTCCAGGGCGGTGTTGCGTGTGTTGGCGAGGTAGGCGAGGCAGCGGTCGACCTCGCGCCAGTGCTGGTCGCTCCTCACCGTGAGGCCGCTCCCCAGCTTGCTGCAAGCAAAGGCGACGTCCGGCCTCGTCGTCGTCGCCGCGAACTGCAGCGAGCCGACCTTCTGCCGGTACTCCTCCTCCTGCCGTTCCTGCGCCTCCTCGTCATCGAAGGTGAGCTCGGCGTAGGCACCGACCGAGACCGGTGTCTTCGGGGTGCGCCCGGTCTGCTCCTCGTCGAGGAAGCGCCTACGCAACTTGTCGGCGTAGCCCTGCTGGTGCAGCCACAGCTTTCCCACCGACCTGTCGCGGACGATCTCCAGCCCAAGGTACTTCTGCACCGGCGAGATCTCGCGCAGCTCGAAGGCGGCTTCCAGCAGCTCCTTCCGCTCCTTCAACATCGCGGCGCTGCTGCTGGCGGCAAGCAGGTCGTCGACGTAGACCAGCACCCAGCAGGCCACTCCACCCTCGCCGACTTTGAAGTAAAGAGCCTCGTCGACCTGACTCTTCTTCCACCCGGCGCCGACCAGCACATCATTGAGCGCCAAGTACCACAACAGCGGCGACTGCTTCAGCCCGTACAGGCTCTTCAGCAGCTTACACACCCGGCCGGTTCCGTCGTTGAAGTAGTCCGGCTGAGACATGTACAGCACCCGATCGAGCTTGCTCTGCAGGAAGGCGTTCTTCATGTCGAGCTGCATCAGGTTGAGGTCGAGGACAGCGACGATGCTGAGGAAAATCCTCAGCGTGACGTAGCTGCTCACCGGCGCGAACGTCTCGTCGTAGTCGGCGCCGTACACCTGTGTGAAGCCCTTCACGACCAGCCTCGCCTTCTCTCGCTCGACGGTGTCGTCGATGTGGTACTTCGTCGTCAACACCCACCGGTTCTTCATGACGTTCACCCCCGACGGGCGTTCGACCAGCTCCCAAGTGCCCATGTTGATGAGGCTACGAATCTCCTCCTCCATGGCGGCCTTCACCGCCGGGCCCTTCCAGCTCGCCAACGCCTCCTTCACCGTCATCGTCGAGATGTCCCAACGGTGCTCGGGGTCAGCTAGCATGTCGGGGTCGAGCTCCGGAAACTCCTCATCCTCCTCGGCGTCGTCGTACAGCAGGTCGTCGTCATCGTCCACGTCATACACCGTGGTGAAGGCAGCGGGGACGAAGAAGTCAGGCGGCCTCCGAAGTCGGCCTGAACGTCGCGGTCCTTGCTGGACCTCCTCGGCGTCCCCTCCATCGTCACTATCGTCGCTGCCCTCGGCGTCCTGCTGCTCCTCCACTGTGGTCGGCTTCCCAGCCGACTTCTCCCCTGTGGTCGGCTCCCCTGCCGACGTCCCAATCGCCGACTGCTCTGTGGTCGGCTTCACGACAGCCTGCTCCCTTGTCGGCTGCTGCTCCCTGACCTGATTCTCCCCTGTCGACTTCAATCCCACGTCGATTCGCCGTTCGTCACATCGGCCGCCGGCGATGCACTTGGCCGGCGCCGAAGGCGGCGTCCCACTACTCCCCTCATCGCCGGAGGCTGACACCGAGGTCAGCCCACGCAGGTCGGCCACGAGGGGAGGGGCAGGGGTCAGAGGGAGAGAGGTAGAGGGGCGGACGTCCTCGACGTCCTCAGTAGCAAGCTTACCGACCTCGGCAAGCAGCGGCTGCGATGCCGACGAGGTGTCAGAGGGCAGGGTGAACGGCGAGCGGCCGGGCACCGGCCCATGCTCAGTCCTCCACTCGGCCAGTGACATCTCCTCGTAAAACACCACGTCCGACGTGGTGACCACCCGGTCGGTGTCGACGTCAAGGAGCTCCCAGCCCTTGCTCGCCGCCGACACGCCAAGGTGCAGGCCCCACCTGGCCTTCGGCTTCAGCTTCCCACCACGCTGCAGCTCAGGGACAAGGAACTGCGCCATACAGCCCCACACCCGCGCCAGCGACAAGTCGGGCTTCTTCCCGGTCAGCAGCTGGTACGGCGTCGTTCCCGGCGGCAGCGTCGGGCAGAACGAAGGGCGGGGCGCGCAAGGGCGCACTAGCAGAAAGAAGGCGCACGAGCAGAGAAAGGCGCACGAGGGCGCACGAAAGGTAGGGCACACGAGGGCGCGTCTAGTGGAATAGTGGGCCCGTAGTAGTAAGCGGTCCTAGGTGGCAACCTAGGCTCGTGATACCATGTCAGAATGAACAAGAGTGATTGAACTAGGAAAGAGTTGGGTACAAGTAGGAAACCCTAAACTTACTGTACCCCATATTAACTACCCCACTATAGCCTAAACAAACTGTCGCAGATATAACATTTGACAATCTGAGCCGCGCCCCCGCAACCTACGTCACCATCGCCAACAACGAGCAGTTGCGCGCCAATGTGCAAGGCATCGTGGTCCTGCAAGCACGAGACAACAACACACACATCTCGTTCAACGACGTACTCTACGTCCCAAACCTTCGTTTCAACCTCCTCTCGGCAGGACAACTTCGCGACTGCGTCATCATACTTACCACAGACCTCACCACGCGCAATCTCATCCTCACCTACGCTCCCCCTGACACACCGCCCGAGTCATTCAAATACCTCGGACGAGCCCGCTCAATCAACGGGATCTATATCCTAGACTTCGACGTGCCTTCCTGCCAGGCATCATCCGACGAACCCGTGGACCTTGTCCCCCTCGAGTTCGCCTACATGGACGAGAAAGCATGGGAGCACCCCGACAAACGACCGTGGGCTCGCCGCAGTCCTCATCTTCGCGAGATCAACATGCACGAGCCAGACATCAATGGCCTCTGCACAACATATCACACACCCACGACGAGCCGCACAGAGCAAGTTGAAAAGGAATACGCGGCAATTCAAAAAGCGGAGAGCGCCGAGGCGGAACCCATAGGCATGGCTAAACAAGAACTCGCAGTGTCATCTCACCGTATCTTCGGCGAGCCGACAAATGACCCCAAACGCCAGGGAGAGGAGCGCACATACTCAGAAAACCTTCGGTTCGTCTTAGAAACCAACACCACCACATTCGACAAAGATGGACAACCGCGCCCATACACCCGCGAAGTCTACCGCCACGAAATCGATCCGACTTAGAAGGATCCTGATGCAGATGGGGAGCTGAGCGTCAAGGAAGAACGAGACAAGGCCCGAGCAGAAAAGAAACAAAAGCTGTATGAGGAGCGTGTCACGGCAGGATGGGACGAACAATCAGCACGACGAGGAGCATGGGGAGACGAGGATTATGAACCAGAAGGCGGCACAACTTGGGCATCCGCCACTGGAGCATGGGGAGCCAGCGCAATTGGCACGGTCACTACGGGAGGATGGGGAACAGCAGAACCCGAGGAAGGGGAGCTCACGCAAGAAGAATTGGAGGAAGCTGAACGAGAGATAAAAGCTGAGCGCGGAGAAAAATCACCACGCGTTGCCATCCCCCTCGGACGACCCCCACGCACCCGTGAACGACCTCGCTCACCTCATCGTTGGAGCGATCCCTAGTCGGAGATTAAGGAGGGGAATATACCACCAACACCTCCGCGGGACTCACTTGGTCCAATCTCCCGCCCAGATCCTTTCGCTCGCTTCATTGAAGGCACCACGACCCCGCTCACAATCACCCCTCTACCTCACAACGCCACCTGCAGGAGCGGAGACCACGGCAGAAGCAGAAACAGAGGAGCCGGACAACGAAGCAGAACCAGGAGAAGAAGAACCTCCACTTCAGATACCGCAACTAACGGAAGCAAAGGTGGCGGAACACTACGCTCGCTACAAGCGCACCTCAGGGATTCGCGCCGAAGAAGATCTCTGGCACTAGCGGCTGGGCCACCCCTCGCGCTAGACCTTTGCCAACTGCCTCCGCGCCAAAGTTTTCCCGCCAGGAGCACTTCTGCGCCCCGACGGAACAGAACCGCACAAAACTTCACACCCAATCACTTGCACTGTCTGCCCCACAACTGCGCTCTCCCACATCCTTCACTACGACAACCAGAGTGCTATCAGGATCGCGAACAAGCCAGGTTTCGTGAACCACACGAAGCACATTGCGCTTCGGTACTTTTTCGTCAAGGACGAAATTGACCAGGGAAAAGTTGACCTCGCCTACTGCCCGACTACTAAGATGGCAGCAGACTTCCTCACCAAGCGCCTGCCCCGTCAGCAGTACAAGCATTGCTCCGACCTCACCGGAGTGGTCAAGCGAATCAGCTCCTCCTGCGCCCAGGAATGAAGGGGAGTGTTACGATATGAAGTTTCATGAGAAGGCATTCATGTATGCTGCAGGAGCCGACTCTACCGAGTACGAAGTCCAGGAGTCAGAAGAGTCGAAGCGACGCAGCAACCGTCTGACCAAGACCGATGCAGGCAGAAATATTTGAAGTGAAAAGAGCGGGAACAGGTTCAAAATGGGTTCCCGCGCCGCACGGTTTGAATTCGCTGTAATAAGGCAATATACCCCTTAGAGTCCATGGCTAGTCTAGGACTTTTCGTATTCCTCTGTAGTCTTATATGAACTTGATGTATGCATGCTATTATCAACTCAGTCATTTTACATTCACTCTGACCTGAGATTCAAACTTCCGCTGCAACACTACTCTGCGATCAACCCTGAGCGATCCTGCGCTAAGTCCCACTTGGGATTGTAACAAAATGCACTTATAAAATCAAGGTACATAGAAAAACGCGACCCATAGCAAGGGTAATTAGGGTATTTTGTCCGTCAAAGGGTCCAGGTACTTTCCTTACAGGAACAGCCGATATAGGGTGTTGGAGTAAACAGCTGGGTAATCTGGAATGCTTAAGTAATTCCCTTATGACTCGAACATTGCACTCATAACACATTTAGTCAGAGTTTCAATACTGCATTTTGGAGCACTCCTGTTATGTTGATTTTTTTTGGGTTGCGAAGCAACCTATTACGAACGTTATGTACAATTTTTTTTTCATCCTCTGTGCATTGAAAAAATAAGGATGAAAAAATCTACCGTAGTGTCGGTAACTAAGTGGCTTGACTATCATGTATTTAGCACGTGCTGTACCAAATTCCTTCTCATTTCTTGGTTCGCCTTTGCCGAAATGATGTGTACTATGACACGGGTGACGATTAATTCCGTAATGCATATGCCGGATGATGTTATGCATAGATGAAGCAATTGAGAAAGCTTGCTTTCTGGTTATTGCAAGGCAACGTGCTTCATTTTAATTGTCAACGTGCTTCATTTTAATTGGGTAATTACAACATTCTCGTCCAACTTAAACATTACACACAGAGGAACTAGGGGCGAGCGGGGGGGAAGCGGAACTGAAAAGTTCCGAAATGAAGACGTGGGTGGAGGCCAAATGGCCTCCAACCCTCGTTATGTACTCGGGAACAAGCATTCGCACTTGCCTTGCTTCACTACAGTCAGCTTCGCTTTCACAATCTTTATTTTTAGAAAGTGTTTTACACTTTCAAAAAATCTCATATGGAGAAAGCTTGCTTTCTGGTTATTGCAAGGCAACGTGCTTCATTTTAATTGGGTCTTCTGAGACATGTGCGTGTGTTGGCAAAGTGTGGATCGCGGAGCCGGTTGATGGAGACGTCTAGTGACATCGATTGTTGGTGTTGGTCGTTGCAGTCTATGTCGACGTGGTTATGCGAGTTGCTCCCTCCATGTACCGATCGTTTGTTGGTGGAGTGGGGGACCATGGCTTGGAGTGATTGTTGTACATTCATGCGCGGTGGCGAAGATGGTTGTGAAAGAGGACCCATGCGTTAGTGATGAGGCTCCATGTGTTTGCGGAGAGGCAAGCATGGGGGAAGGAATGTCGTTTGGCTACGTTAGTAGTCGATGCTTTGGTGGTGGGTCTGATGAATGTTGCATTGCCATAGCCTGTCTGGCAGCGTGCATCATGACCGTGTGCGAATGAAGGCACGACAAATAATGGAATAACGAAGAATAAAGTGAACATTATCGTAATGCATGACTTTTCATATGTGCGATTGGCCCTGGGTACGAAAATTTTGATTGAGAAACTAAGGGGCCCCGAATGATGTGTAGTCGTAGTGTAGTGGCTGATATTGAAATATGATGCCTACACGGCCGGTACGGTATGCATCGTCCATAAGGATAAGGATAATGTCGCATAATAAAACCTCAATCCATGCATTACTGGCCCATCAGTTGTTCGACTCCTGACCCATCTGTTGTTTGTCTTTTGGCCCATCAGTTGCTCGTCTCTTAGCCCATCGGTTGCTCGTCGCGTGGCCCATAAGGTGCTCGTCTCGTGGCCCACCAGTCGCTCGTCTCATGGCCCGTCGGCTGCGCATCTCGTGGCCCATCGGCTGCTCATCTCATGGCCCATCATTTGCTTGTCCATTAATCCATCAATTGCTCATCTCTTGGTCCATCGATTGCGCGTCTCGTGGCCTATCGGTTGCTCATCCTTTGGCCCATCTGTTGCCCGTCTCTTGGTTGCTCGTCCCTTCGCCCGTCGAGTGCTCGTTGCTTGGCCCATGGTTGCTCACCTCATGGCCTGTCGGTTGCTCATCTTTTGGCCGGTCGGTTGCTCATCCCTTAGATCGGTTGCTCATTGCTTGGCCCGTCGGTTGCCCATCCCTTAGGTCGGTTGCTCATTGCTTGGCCCGTTGGTTGGTCCTCGCTTGGCCGCCAGTTGCTCATCGCTTGGCCCATCGGCTGCTCATTTCTTGGCCCATCGGTTGCTCATCTCTTAGCCTGTCGGTTGCTCATCTCCTAGCCCACCAGTTGCTAATTTATTTGCCCTTTGGTCGCTCCTCTTTTAACCTCTCAGTTGCTCCTCTCTTAGCCAATCGATTGCTCATCGTTTGGCCCGTCGGTTGCTCGTTTCTTGGCTTGTCGGTTGTTCATCTCTTGGCCGGTTTATTGTTCGTCCCTTGGCCCATCAATTGCTCACCGCTTGGCCTGTCGGTTGCTCATCTCTTGGCTCGTCAGTTATTCATCTCTTGGCCGGACTATTGTTCGTCCCTTGGCCTATCGGTTGCTCGTCGCTTGGCCCGTTAGTTGCTCATCGCTTGGCCGATCGGTTGCTCATCTCTTGGCCCATCGGTTGCTCATCTCTAACTGATGCCGTATTATGACGACCAGCAAGGAAAAACAATAAGATTTGCATTGGCTACCCTGCCACACCAAGTATTGTTGACGCGCGAACAATTACCGATAATGGAATGCGAGGTACATTGAAATTCGGTAGTTGCTTTACTTTCCCATATGTGTATCTTGTCCGGTGTGACAAAACAAGATAGTGGAACGAATAATGGGTGAAATACACTCCAGCATGGGGGAGTGATAGAACCGGATCCAATACCGTAACCGTTATTGCTACCAAGAGTTTCAGTACACCAATCTTACCAAGCTGAATCACAGTACGTGTCTCCAACATCCTGTTGAGGCAAGAACTTTTTTTTTTTTTTTCGCTTTATCCATATGAACACAATCGCCAATGACACATACATACAACAAACACATCACATAATTGGGGTTTTAAGCATCTCAGCTTTGGTCTGCACATACCCCCCTCTCTAAAGAAAAGGTGGCTCTCTGGCCCGCGTACCTTCGTAGGTACCTACACGACGCTCGGTCCCCTTCCCCCCCTGGGGGCGGCTATTATGCCAACTCGGGGACCCTCGGTCCCCTTCCCCCCCTGGGAGGCGGCTCTCAGGCCAACTCGGGGACCCTCGGTCCCCTTCCCCCCCTGGGGGGCGGCTCTCAGGCCAACTCGGGGACCCTCGGTCCCCTTCCCCCCCTGGGGGGCGGCTCTCAGGCCAACTCGGGGACCCTCGGTCTCCTTCCCCCCCTGGGGGGCGGCTCTCAGGCCAACTCGGGGACCCTCGGTCCCCTTCATCCCCTGGGGGGCGGCTCTCAGGCCAACTCGGGGACCCTCGGTCCCCTTCCCCCCCTGGGGGGCGGCTCTCAGGCCAACTCGGGGACCCTCGGTCGCTTTCCCCCCCCCTGGGGGCGGCTCTCGGTCCCCTCGTTTCGATATGCGTGCAGTTGATCCCGTCGTCATTGCAAATTGTCCGCGCGACGAAAAGAGTCCGACCTTAATCAACGGCTTTTGATCTTGTGCCCGTTTTGCTGCCATGAGGGAGTATCGAGATTGATAGGCAAGGAAAGAAGAAATTAAAATCGGAAGAATACCGTAGAAAGAAAATGAAAAAGAACTTGCAACAAATGATATGCAGCTAAACAATTGGTAAGGTGATCTGGGGTGCTGCACTGGTGCTTAACGCCCAGTAAAAAAAAAACGCCTTAGGCGCGGCAGTAGCAGTTTCTTGACTGCCGCGCCACAGGCCATTTTGTCCGCGGCGATTTCGCCACACACGCGCGCCACTGGCACAAGTGGCGATTTCGCCACACACGCGCGCCAGTGGCGCAAATGGCGATTTCGCCACACACGCGCGCCAGTGGCGCAAGTGGCGATTTCGCCACACACGCGCGCCACTGGCGCAATTGGCGATTTCGTCAGACACGCGCGCCAGTGGCGCAAGTGGCGATTTCGTCAAAGCTCACGCCACTGGCGCACGTGGCAATTTCGTCACTGATGCACCAGTGGTCGTTGCTTCATGCACAGCTCTTTCTCGATTGCGCGCACGCCAAGTGCATCACAGGCGCGATGCTGTACCCTCCGTAGTTATTATCGCGCGTAGTGGCTAGTAGTTACGTTGCTGCTGCAGCACCTGTCCTAGCGTTGACTCCGTACTAAAATTGAGTGAGAATTAGGAATGAGTGAGAGAACGGAGGTAGTTGGACGAGAATGAAGCGGAACTGAAAAGTTCCGAAATGAAGACGTGGGTGGAGGCCAAATGGCCTCCAACCCCCGTTATGAACTCGGGAACAAGCATTCGCACTTGCCTTGCTTCACTACAGTCAGCTTCGCTTTCACAATCTTTATTTTTAGAAAGTGTTTCACACTTTCAAAAAATCTCATTAATGATGATATGATGAACTAAATATTGAATGAAGAATGCATACTTATGTTGCATATACCACTGTGGTAATGAAATGAATGCATAGCATGATGAAAGTGCGTCACAGTAAATTGATGTGAACTAAGGAAAACAGGAATGATTGACTATGAAATGAAATCAGTACAAGTATCAAACCCTAACTGGTTGTACCCCCTACGGGATACCCCACTACAGCCTACACAACAGTATAAGCTGTATATGTGTTCTGACACACCCCCATAGGCAAAGTGGGGGAGAACAAGGGGTCACAAGACCAGTCAAGCAAAGCAAAACAAAGCTCAGGGTGGATCACAAAGTCACCACACAGTCCGAGCACAAGAGCAAGGCCAAAGGCCAGTTCACATGCAAGAGTACAGACATATATATAAAGCAAGACAAGCAAGAGCAGGTATATATATGTCACAGTACAAGTAAAGTCAAGAAGAGAGCAAATGAGGCAAGACAGGCACAAGACCCAGCTGGGTACAAAAGCGCTGATGGTCACAAGGCGCAAGTGCCTTGGTGAAGACATCAGCAGTGTTGGCCTCAGAGGCCACGTACGCAAGTCGCAACTGACCACGCTGCTGCAGCTCACGAGCAAGGAAGTAGCGGAGAGCAATGTGCTTCGTTCTGTGCTCCAAGCGCTGCTCTCGACACAAGGCCAGCATGGCCTTGTTGTCTACGTACAGCACTGGAGGAGAACGAGGCGGCTCTCCAAGGTCAGTCAGCAGGTAGGTGAGCCAGCGAAGCTCCTGTGCAGCCATGGCCCCGGCGTAGATCTCAGCCTCACAACTGGAGCCGAGAACCGAAGACGAGCGAGTAGACCGCCACGAGACAGAGCCGGAACCAAGGCTGAAGGTGTAACCCTGTGACGACCGCTGCGTAGCCTGGTCGTCAGCCCAAGAAGCGTCCGCGTGGCCGGCAAGGACCACTGGACTCCGCCCTCCAAGCACTAGCCCCATGCCCGACGTACTGCACAGGTAGCGCAATACCCTCTTCGCTGCAGCCATGTGCTCCGGTCTGTGTCTCCCAGGAGCAACATAGCGTGCAAGAATGCTCAGAGGGTATGCAAGGTCAGGTCGTGTGCAAGTCATCAGGTACATGAGGCAGCCAACAAGCTCTGCATACGGACCACTCGACTCTACGGACTCATCCGAAGGCAGAGCTGAGAGTGAGTGGCGAGTAGGCAGAGGAGTGGCCTGAGGCGAGGAGTACGTGAAGCCGAAGCGCTGAAGGACCTGCTGCACCATGTGTGACTGAGTCAAGGTAATGGTGCGGCGTGCTCTGTCCCGAGTGATCTGCAAGCCAAGGTAGCTGCGCAGTTCACCCAGGTCTGTGCACGTGTGTCTCTTGTGCAGCTCGGACTTCACGTGGGCGAGTCCAGCAGTGTCCGCTGTGGCAAAGACCAAGTCGTCGACGTACACGAGGATGTAGAACGGCGGCAGGGAAGTGTCGGTGCGAAGAAACAGCGACGGGTCAGCAGTAGAAGGAGCAAACCCAAGAGCCGCAATCGTAGTCCTCAGTGTGTCGTGCCACTCACGCGGTGCCTGGCGGAGACCGTAGACTGGCCGTCGGAGGCTCCACTGGGTGCCAGGAGGGAAAGTCCCAGTGAAGCCAGGTGGACGGCGAAGCCAGATCTCCTCGTGCAGGCTACCTTGCAAGAACGCAGTGCTGAAGTCAAGAGAGTGAAGCTCGTAGTCGCGCTGAGCGGCTATGTGCAGCAGCACCCGAAGAGTAGTCATCTTCGGGGTGGGAGAGAAGGTCTGAAAGTAGTCAACTCCCTGCCGCTGACTGAAGCCACGAGCAACGTACCGTGCCTTGAAGACAGGTGGAGAGCCCGGCGGCCGCTTCACCCTGAAGATCCACATGCCACTGACGATGTTCGCCCCAGGAGGGGGGACCGCGTCAACGTAGGTGCCTGTGGACTTCCAGGAAGCCATCTCTGCATCCATAGCTGCCTGCCACTGAGAGGAGTAGGGACCCTCTACGGCCTCCGCGTAAGAACGCGGAGTCGGGATGTCTAGTGCATCCGGGTCTCCCTCAGGGGCAAGCAGTACAGACGCGAGATGAGGTGAAGCAGCCGCTAGACACTGTAACTCCTCCTGCCTGTCCTCTAGGACGTCCGTGCCAAGAGCACACGCACCCCCGACGGACGGAGGACAGACAGACGCAGACTCAGCAACAAGACTAGCAGCGTAGTCGAGACGACAGCGAGCAGCAAAGTCAACGAGCTCAGCGACTAGAGCAGACGCAGCAGTGGACTCAAAAGAGGGGTCAGTGACGACAGTAGCAAGCAGACGCGTGACAGTAGGACTGGCAGCACGAAGAGAGTCCGACTCAGGGTCGGCAAGCGCAGGAAGAGAGGACTCAGGAGGAGAAGGCAAAGGGGCACGCAGAGGAGCAGTGGACGGACGCAAAGACATCCGGTGCGTGCCAGGGACAGGAGGAGGACGCTGAAGCGAACTGCGACCACTAGCGCGAGCAGCACGAACAGGCGACGCGGGACGAGACGCAGGCTCACGACGCTCAGCAAGACCTCCAGTAGGACCAGTGTAAGGAGAGGGAGCAGGCAGTGGAGAGGAAGGCTCCAGCAGGGACTGCGACTGGACAGGCGGTGGACCCTCTACTGGAGGAGAAAGACCAAGAACCTGCTGCAGGAGCGGAACGAAGTACGGCCGAGGCCGCGCGGCAGCTCCAGACGCAGCAGGGACAGCACCAGCACCCTCAGCGACAGCACCAGCGCCACCCACACCTCCAGCGGCAGGACCAACAGCAGTAGGCGCAGCACCAACGCCCTCAGCAGCTTCAGCTCCAGGAGGACCCGCAGGTCCAGCAGCTCCGGGACCGGCAGCACCCGCACCCTCGACGGTCGAAGAAGCTCCAGCTCCAGCTCCAGCAGCACCTCCAGACTCAGCAGCACGCCTCCAGCGGCGAGCGAACCACTCGCGCAGCTCCTGTGGAGAGAGGGGCTCCCGGCGAGACGCAGCAGCAGGAGAAACCCCAGGCTCAGCAGCTCCAGACGCAGCACCCCCAGGCTCAGCAGCTCCCAGCTCAGCACCCCAAGGCTCAGCAGTTCCCGACCCAGCACTCCCAGACCCAGCACCTCCAAGCACAGCACCCCCCGGCTCAGCACCCCCAGGCTCCGCACCCTCCACAGTAGCACCCTCAGGCCCAGCACCCCCAGCAGTAGCACCCCCAGGCTCAGCACCCCCGCGCACAGCACCCCCAGAGTCAGCACCCCCAGGCTCAGCACCCGCAGCAGCACCAGAGTCACCAGTAACCTCGACCGGGTCAACGGCGTCTACCTGGGACACACCTGAGGGGGCAGGAACCTGAGGGGGGAGGGGGTCTACCGGGGGGGGAACCGGCACAAGGAAGTCCGGGGGAGGGGGAAGGGAAGGAGTGCGGTAGGGGAAGAGACGGTAGAAGGGGACTGACTCGTCGAACGTGACGTCCTGGGAGGACAGAACACGACGAGAGGAGGGGTGGTAGAACTGCCACCCTGGGGCGTCAGTGGGGAAGCCAAGGAAGACACAGGGAGCAGCACGAGGGGACAGCTTGTCCGCAGACAAGTCGCGGACAAACGCCCGAGATCCCCAGACACGGAACACAGACGCATCGCCAACCTTCCCCGTCCACAGCAAGGCTGGGGACATCGCAGGCCGAGAGACCCGGGGGTGAAGGTTGAGCTGATGCGCCGCGTACCTCACCGCAAACGGCCACAGAAAATGGGGGGCAGCCGCATGCATCATGGACGTACGAGCGACATCCATGACCATGCCAATGCGGCGCTCAGCAATCCCATTTTGCTGTGGTGAGTCCGGAAGCGTGAAGGTCTGGCGGATCCCCCGTGCACGACAGTAGTCCCGCAGAAGGCGAGAAGAGAACTCGCCGCCTCTGTCCGAGTGCAGACGCAGAACAGGAAAGTCCGAGCCGAAGCTCTTCCTGAGCTGGAGACGAGCCTCGCGGATCCAGTCGATCAGCACCTCAGTGACCGCACCCTTGCTGCGCAAGGGGAGGACTGTGGTGTAACGCGAGTAGTCGTCAACCACCAACAGGAAGTAGCGCTCGTAACCCTGCCCACGGACGGGGGCTGGGCCCCACACATCCATGTGAAGCGTCTGCAGGGGAGCCTCTGTCGGGGGGAAGTGGGAGGAGTGAGGAGTAGCCCGGAGGCGACCCTCGACACAGGGAACACAGGAAGGTCCTGGCCCGGAGGGGAGAGGAGGGAGAGACTGGGGAAGACCAGAGACAAGGACACGGGAAGCCATGCTCCGAAGACGGGGCAAGGAGGGGTGGCCAAGACGGTGGTGCCACAGGAGAGTCTCGTGAGACAGGAGGCGACAAGAACAGGGGGCAGACTCAGGACCTGACCGGGACGCAGCAGCAAGCACCTGACCTGACGCAGCTACCTGACCGGACGCAGGGACAGGAGGAGACGAAGTGGTCAGGGTGTAGAGACTCGACCCCGGCCGACGCGAGAAGGTGGCTAGGTGTCGGCCTGTGCGTGCGTCCGTGCAGTGGGTCTCCCGCTGACTCGCAGGAGTGAACTGGTGAACCCCCGCATCCTGGAGGGCTGCACCACTCACCAAGTTCGTAGAGAACGAGGGAAGGTACAGACTAGACAGGGTGCCCGAAGGGGCAGCCGGACACGGGAGGACAGTGGAGAAGTGAGACAGGACAGGACCCCCAGAGGGGTCAGCAAGGGAGACCGCAACCGGTCGGCCGAGCGGCGTAAGGGTAGTGCGGTCTCGAAAGAAGGAGCGAGAAGCTCCGGAGTCAAGTGTGAAAGTGAGGGAGGACGAGGACGACGCAGTACCTGAGAGCGCAGTCTCACCAGTACCTGAGAGCACAGACGCACTGGCACCTAGAGCAGCAGCCTCACAAGCACCTAGCGCAGCAGCACCAATGCCCGGGTCGGGCTGGAAACACCGGTAACCCTCATTCTCCTCACTATAATCCACAGCATACATAGCAGCAAGGATAGCATCAAAATCAAGATCAAAGATCGCTACACCAGCCCTAAGAAGCTCATCCCAGCGAGGGATCTCACTAGCCCCAGGGAACTGCCGACGCCAAGCGTCCGTCAGGCGGCCAAAGCAGCGCTGGGTGGCGTGGGCACCCCCACACTGCTCACCCGCGCGGTCGCCGGAACGAAGAACGTAGGTGCAGGGACCAGTACTCCCACCCCTCTGACGCCCAGCGTACCACTCACGAAGCTGCTGAGGCGGAGGGATGTCCCGCGAGCGCTGCTGCTGCTGCCGCTGCGAGCGCTGGCCACCACCACCGCCGCTACGCTGCTGGGTACCACCTCGACCAGCTCCACCTCCTCCACCACCACCGCCTCCTGCGCTGCCGCCTCCACCGCCTCCACCTCCGCCGCCTCCACCTCCGCCGCTGCCACCACCACCACCGCTGGCACCACCACCACCGTCTCCGCCGCTGCTGCCACCACCACCACCACCCCCGCCACTAGTCCCGCCGCCACCCCCACTCCCTCCGCCGCCACCGCCACCTCCCCCTCCAGCTCCACTCGCGCCCTTGCCACCCTTGCCCTTGCTGGAGCGACGTCTCCCACTAGGGGCAGACGCCGCGCCGACCGGCTCAAGACCAAGCAGGTCGGCAGCAGCAGCAGAGGCAACAGAGGGCAGCAAGGGGGAAGGAGAGCACCCCTCAAAGATGGGGGTGCGAGGGTCACCACGAGAAGCACCTATAGCGACTATGCTCTTCTCCGCTGCGAGGAGGGCCTTCTCGAGGAGGTCGACGGTGAGGGTGGTGGGACAGACAGCGAGAAAGTGGTCCCTGACGACGCGAAGGGAGTCAGGGAGGCGCGCGACTACGTAGTAGAGAGCGATGTACATGGGGGGGGGGGTTCTTAGCGCAGAACTCAGCAGGAAGGGCGGCGCGGTAGCGAGTGTCACTAGTGCGGAGGTGCGTAATGAGGTCAGCGACAGTGGGAAAGGCAGAGAGGTCAGGAAAGAGGTAGGGAAGCATGAGACGGCTCAGTGCAGCAGTGGCAGGGGAGGAGTAGCGCGCAACTACAGCGTCGTACAAGGTCTGAGCACTCTTGTACTGGCTAAAGTGCGCACGCTCAGAGGTAGGGAGGTGGCGACGCACAGCAAGACGTGCAGCAGCATCGCGGGTGGCCCACTGAGAGCGGACAGAGGGATCAGCATCAGCAGCAGGAGCAGGAGAGGCGCCAGAGGTGAGGTCAAAGAGAGAAAGGTCGTCAGCCCTGTCGCACTGTAAGAACAGCTGCAGGTCATCTAACCAGACCTCAAAGTCAATGGCGCGACCCTCAGCGTCGAAAGCTAGGACACTAGGGGTAGCCATGGCGACGACAGCGACGCAGTGCAAGCAGTAGGGAAAGAGCTCGCAGTGGCAGTGGGACTGTGCTCACCAGGCAGGGCAGGTCGAGCAGCTATGCAGAAGGGCGGCTCAGCGACCGGGCGGCTCGGATGCACAGCGGCTCGGCTCCCGGGCGGCTCGGCGGCTGGGCGGCTGGGGCGCAGGGCGGCTCGGCTCCCGGACGGCTCGGCGGCTGGGCGGCTCGGGTGCAGGGCGGCTCGGCTCCCGGGCGGTTCGGCGGCAGGGCGGCTCGGGTCCCGGGCGGCTCGGCGTTGGGCGGCTCGGCTCCCGGGCGGTTCGGCTGCTGGGGCGGCTCGGCCGGGAGATGCAGGGGCGGGGCCGTCAGGTGCAGCGGCGGGCAGACCGGTGCAGTGGCGAGCCGGCAGGTGCAGCGGCAGGCCGTAAGGTGAAGCGGTGGGCCGCTGGGTGTAGCGGCGGGCCGGCAGGTGCAGCGGCGGGCCGGTAGGAGCAGCGGCGGGCCGGTAGGAGCAGCGGCTGGGCCGTCAGGTGAGGCGGCGGGCCGGCAGGAGCAGCGGCGGGGCCGTCAGGTGAGGCGGCGGGCCGGCAGGAGCAGCGGCGGGCCGTAGGGTGCAGCGGCGGGGCCGTCAGAGGCGGCGGCGGGGCCGCGGCAGTAGATGCGGGGCCGCGTCAGGGGAGGCGGCGGGGCCGCGTCAGGGGAGGCGGCGGGGCCGCGTCAGGGGAGCCGGCGGGGCCGCGTCAGGGGAGGCGGCGGGGCCGCGTCAAGCAGGCGGCGGGGCCGCGATCAGGAGAGGTGGCGGGGCCGCGTCTGAGGGACAGCGGGGCCGCGAGGGAAAAGGCGACCCGAGGGGTCGCTAAAAAAAAAAGGGCGCGCCTCGGGGCGCGCTTCGGTGGGCCCTAAAAAAAACGGTCCTAAGGCAGGACCCGCTCTATACCATGTGAAGTAAGGAAAACAGGAATGATTGACTATGAAATGAAATCAGTACAAGTATCAAACCCTAACTGGTTGTACCCCCTACGGGATACCCCACTACAGCCTACACAACAGTATAAGCTGTATATGTGTTCTGACAATTGATCCAAACCCTATGCTACCGCATCCCCTGCCTAGCATGGGGGGGAGCTCTATAGCATAGTTCCTGAATCAACCAACTGTCACATGAAACAACACAATCTGTGCGATCTAAAAAAAAGGTCAATTCTATCAAATCCAGTTCGAATGGACACACTCACTGAGTGCGCAAAGAACCTTCTCGGAAATGATAGTTTGATCCATTTTTTTAAAACTTACAGACATGTGTTATTAGTGCGATGGAAGCATGAATGAAAGCACATGCGCACATAACACAACGAATACACACACGCACATAGACACATACAAACACATACACATGATCACACACATTCACACAAACTAAAAACGCTCAATGCATCAACTGTTTAGAAAAAAAAAACTTAGGAGCAAAATTCTACCTTAGCAATATATATATAACCCTACACAACAATCTGTATCTTTGCACCATCCAGATAAACCTTCACTTCATGAAGAAAACAACAAGGCATGTTAGGAAAGCATCAGCAACAGAAAGAAACAAGAAAGACAAATATGGAACAATGGGAATAAGATGCATAATTGTACAACAAAACGCAAAGAATCATGACAATGACACATTACATATTCACGTGCTGAACTGATTTGATACATCCAATCAATGTCACTACTACGACACACATACAAACTGATTCACTGCAGCTATGTGTTAGTTTATTTACTTCTTAAAGTAGTAACACCATTATGACGTGACTGAATTAATGAACGAATTTTGACTACTTCAACTAAGAGATCGCGAAATCTCATGCTTTGTTATTCACGCAGTCCCGGATCGTATGCAAGCTCATGCTTGCATGTACTGACGATCACATACCTCTCACCAGGAGAGCGATTCCGCGTGTCTGATCGTTCCAAACGACACAAGCACAAGCGCCGGTGATGCGGCTGCTGTCACAATCAGAAATACGGAGAAGAATTCTAGTTATTTCAGATTAGGTAATTCATGTCAAACATTATATATGTTGTGCTTGTTTAGGCTACAGTGGGTTAGCCTATAGGGGGTACACAATTCTAGGGTTAGGTACTTGTACTGCTTTCACTGTTAGTTCAATCACTCTCGTTCATTTCTTCTCATGGTATCGAGCAGGTTCCCCTGTGGGACCTGTGCTTAGGGCCCACCACCTCGAAAAGATTTTTTTTCCTGCCCTAGCCGCTAGCGCGCCGCCCGCCCTCGAACGTAAGCGCCGCCCCTAGCGCCCTAGCGCCCATCTACTACCTGCCCTAGAGCCGCCCGTCGCGCTGCCCGTGCAGCCGCCCTAGCGCCGCCCTAGCGCCGCCCGTCGCGCTGCCCGTGCAGCCGCTCTAGCGCCGCCCGTCGCGCTGCCCAACGCGCCGCCCGTCGCGCTGCCCGCTGCCCACCCTAGCGCCGCCCGTCGCGCTGCCCAACGCGCCGCCTGTCGCGCTGCCCGCTGCCCGCCAGAGCGCCGCCCGTCGCGCTGCCCAACGCGCCGCCCGTCGCGCTGCCCAGAACGCCGCCCACGCGCCGCCCTAGCGCCGCCCGACGAGCAGCCCGTGCAACCGCCCGTGTGCCCGCCCGTGCTGCCGACCGTGCGGCCGCCCGTGCACCCGCCCGTGCATCTACCCGTGCGCCCGCCCGTGCAGCCGCCAGTGAGACCTGCACGCCGCCCCAGCCGCCCGTGCAGCCGTCCCAGTCGCCCGTGAGCTGCCTCGGCCGCCCGTGCAGCCGCCCGTGAGCTCGCCGCCCACGAGCCACACCAGCCGCCCGTGCAGCCACCCGCGCACCGCCCCAGCCGCCCGTGCTGCTGCCTACGAGCCGCCCGCGAGTCGCCCACGCCGCCAGAGCCGCCCGAGCCGCCCACGCCGGCCGAGCCGCCCGAGCGGCCCGAGCCGCCCGAGCCGCCCGAGCCGCCTGAGCCGCCCGAGCCGCCCGAGCTGCCCGAGCCGCCCGAGGGACCGATCTTCTACTCCTGTGGGGCTCCTACTGCTCCTGGGCCGGCGCAGCTGCTGTGCTGCCGTGTTGCTGTGTCGATGTGCTACCCGACTCTTCCTGCCCGGTGAGACTGTCAGCTGCTACAATGGCCACTTCCAGTGTACTGGCCTTTGACGCTGAGGGTCGCGCCATTGACTTTGCAGTCTGGATTGAGGACCTGCAGTTGTACTTACTGTGCGATGCGATAGATGAGGTTTCTCTCTTTGACTTTGTCTATGGCGCTGTCCCTGCCCCTCCTACTGATGCTGACCCCGCTGTTCGCTCCAAGTGGGCGACACGCGATGCTGCTGCACGTCTTGCTGTGCGTCGCCACCTCCCTTCCTCCGAGCGTGCCCACTTTAGTCAGTGCAAGACCGCTCAGGCCTTGTACGACGCTGTAGTTGCGCGCTACTCCTCCCCTTCCTCCGCTACGCTGAGCCGCCTCATGCTACCGTTTCTCTTCCCTGACCTCGCTGCCTTTCCCACAGTCACTGACCTCGTTACCCACCTCCGCGCTAGTCAAACTCGCTACCGCGCTGCGCTTCCTGCTGAGTTCCGCGCCGCAAACCCTCCTCCCATGTACATCACTCTCTACTTTCTAGTCACCCGTCTCCCTGAGTCCCTTCGTGTCGTTAGGACCAGTTTCTCTCTGTCTGTCCCACCACCCTCACTGTCGACCTCCTTGAGAAGTCCCTGCTAGCGGCTGAGAAGAGCATAGTCGCTGTAGGGGCCTCTCGTGGTGACCCTCGCACCCCCATCTTTGAGGGGTGTTCTCCTTCCCCCCTGCTGCCCTCTGTCGCCTCTGCTTCTGCGGCCGACCTCGCTGGTTTTGAGTCGATCGGTGCGGCGTCTGCCCCCAGTGGTAGGCGCCGCTCTGGCACGAGCAAGGGGGGCAAGGGAGCGGGTGGAGCTGGCGGGGGCAGTGGCGGAGGAGGTGGGGGCGGCGGGGGGAGTGGGGGTGGCGGTGGAGGTGGTGGCGGGAGTGGAGGTACTGGTGGCGGCGGTGGAGGCGGAGTTGGCGGCGGAGGTGGTAGCGGAGGAGGCGGTGGGAGCGGCGGGGGCGAGGGTGCCGGTGGGGGCGGTGGCGGTGGAGGCGGGGGTGGCGGTGGAGGCGGGGGTCGGAGTGGCTCGTCCCAGCGGAGCAGCACTGGGGGTGGTCAGCGCCAGCAGCAGCAGCAGCAGCAGCCACAGCAGCAGCAGCGCTCTCGCGCCGTCCCCGCCCCTCACCAGCTCCGTGAGTGGTACTTGCAGCGTCAGCGTGGTGGGGCGTTTGGTCCCTGTGCCTACGTTCTTCGCACCGGCGATCGCGCGGGTGAGCAGTGTGGAGGCACCCACACCGCCCGCCGCTGCTTTGGCCGCCTGACCGACGCCTGGCGTCAGCAGTTTCCGGAGGCCGCTGAGATCCCCCGCTGGGAAGAGCTGTCTAGGGCTGGTGTAGCTATTTTTGATATTGACTTTGATGCTATCCTTACTGCTATGTATGCTGTGAGTGGTAGTGATGAGGATGACTGTTACCGGTGTTTCCCGCCCGACCCGGGCATTGGTACTGCTGCTCTAGGTGCCTGTGAGGCTGCTGCTCTAGGTGCCAGTGAGGCTGCTGCACTAGGTGCCATTGCGCCTGTACGCTCAGGTACTGGTGAGTCTGCGCTCTCAGGTACTGTGTCGGCTTCGACCTCTCACACCTTCACCCTAGACTCTGGGGCCTCTCGCTCCTTCTTTCGGGACCGCACCACTCTCACGCCGCTGAGTCGGCCGGTTGCGGTGTCCCTGGCTGACCCCTCTGGGGGGCCTGTCCTGTCTCGCTTCTCCACTGTCCTCCCGTGTCCGGCGGCCCCCTCTGGCACCCTGTCTGGTCTCTACCTCCCCTCATTCTCGACGAACCTGGTGAGTGGTTCTGACCTACAGGATGCGGGTGTCCACCAGTTCACTCCTGCTCGTCAGCGGGTGACACACTTCACGGAGGCTAGCACAGGTCGCCACCTGGCTACGTTTACACGTCAGCCAGGGTCGAGCCTGTACACACTGACCATTGCTTCTCCTCCAAGTGCTGAGTCTGGTAGGGTCCCTTCGTCTGGTCAGGTGTTTGCTGCAGCGTCCAGGTCTGGTCCTGAGTCTGCCCCCTGTTCGTGTCGCCGTCTGTCTCACGAGACCCTCCTCTGGCACCACCGCCTTGGCCACCCCTCTCTTCTTCGGCTCAGAGGTATGGCCTCCCGTCTTCTTGTGTCTGGTCTTCCCCGGTCCCTCCCTCCCCTTCCTCAAGGCCCTGGCCCTGCCTGTGTCCCCTGTATTGAGGGGCGCCAACGTGCTGCCCCTCACTCCTCCCAGTTCCCTCCGACAGAGGCCCCGTTGCAGACGCTTCACATGGACGTGTGGGGCCCAGCCCGCGTCCGTGGACAGGGTCAGGAGCGCTACTTCCTGCTCGTTGTTGACGACTACTCGCGATACACCACAGTCTTCCCCTTGCGCAGCAAGGGTGATGTCACTAAGGTGCTGATCGACTGGATCCGCGCAGCTCGTCTCCAGCTTAGGCAGAGCTTTGGCTCTGACCTCCCTGTTTTGCGTCTGCACTCGGACAGAGGCGGAGAGTTCTCCTCTGGCCTTCTGCGTGCCTACTGTCGTGCGCGAGGCATCCGTCAAACCTTCACGCTTCCGGACTCACCGCAGCAGAATGGGATTGCAGAGCGCCGCATTGGCATGGTCATGGACGTCGCTCGTACGTCCATGATGCATGCGGCAGCTCCCCATTTTCTGTGGCCGTTTGCGGTCAGGTACGCGGCGCACCAGATCAACCTCCACCCCAGGGTCTCCAGGCCGGAGACCTCCCCAGCCCTGCTGTGGACGGGGAAGGTTGGCGATGCGTCGGCGTTCCGGGTCTGGGGATCTCGGGCATTTGTTCGCGACTTGTCTGCGCACAAGCTGTCCCCTCGCGCTGCTCCCTGAGTCTTCCTGGGGTTCCCCCCCGACGCCCCTGGGTGGCAGTTCTACCACCCCACCTCTCGACGTGTTCTGTCCTCCCAGGATGTCACGTTCGACGAGTCGGTACCCTACTACCGCCTCTTCCCCTACCGCACTCCGTCCCTCCCCCCGCCCCCGCTCTTCCTGGTACCAGGTCCCCCCCCGGTTGACCCCCTCCCCCCTCAGGGTCCTACCCCTTCAGGTGTGTCCCAGGTAGACGCGGTCGAGCCTGTCGAGGTCACTTGTGACTCTGGTGCTGCTGCGGGAGCTGAGCCTGGGGGTGCTGGGACTGGAGGCGCTACGCTTGGGGGTGCTGAGCCTGGGGGTGCGGTGTCTGGAGGTGCTGAGTCTGGGGGTGCTCCGCCTGGCGGTGCTTCGTCTCGCCGAGAGCCGCTCTCCCCACAGGAGCTGCGTGAGTGGTTTGCCCGGCGCTGGAGGCGTGCTGCTGGTGCTGGAGGTTCTTTGACTGCAGAGGTTGCTGCTGCCGAGCGTTTCGGAGGTGCTCGTACTGTGGGTGCTGGAGCTGCTGAGTCTGCGGGTTCTCCTGGAGCTGGTGCTGCTGAGGGTGTTGGCGCTCAGACTACCACTGGCGGTCCGACTGGCAGTGCTCCTGGTGGTACTACTGGAGGTTCTGGAGCCACTGGAGGTGCTGGTGGAGGTGCTGCTGGAGCGGGTACTCCTCCTGGGGGTACTGGTGCTGTCCCTGCTGTTTCTGGCGTCGCCACGCGGCCCCGACCGTATTTCGTTCCGCTCCTGCAGCAGGTTCTTAGTCCTCCTCCTCCTCCCTTAGAGGGTCCACAGCCTGTCTCGTCACAGTCACAGCTACAGCCTGCCTCCCCTTTGCCTGCTCCTTCTCCCTACACTGGTCCGACTGGAGGTCTTACTGAGCGTCGTGAGCCTTCGTCTCGTCCTGCGTCGCCCGTTTGTGCTGCGCGCCCGAGTGGTCGCGCCCCGCGTCTGCGTCCTCCTCCTGTCCCTGGCACGCACCGGATGTCTCTGCGTCCGTCCACTTCTCCTCTGCGTGCCCCTTTGCCTTCTCCTCCTGCTTCCTCTCTTCCTGCTCTTGCCGACCCGGAGTCGGACTCTCTTCGTGCTGCCAGTCCTACTGTCACGCGTCTCCTCGCTACTGCTGTCACTGACCCTTCTTTCGAGTCGTCTGCTGCGTCTGCCCTTGTCACTGAGCTCGTCGACTTTGCTGCGCGCTGTCGTCTGGACTACGCTGCTAGTCTTGTCGCTGAGTCTGAGTCGGCCTGTCCTCCGTCCGTCGGGGGTGAGTGTGCTCTTGGCACGGACGTCCTTGAGGACAGGCAGGAGGAGTTCCACTGTCTGGCCGCCGCTTCACCTCATCTCGCGTCTGTAATGCTAGCCCCTGAGGGAGACCTGGATGCACTAGACATCCCGACTCCGCGCTCTTACGCGGAGGCGATAGAGGGTCCCTACTCCTCTTAGTGGCAGGCAGCTATGGATGCACAGATGGCTTCCTGGAAGTCCACAGGCACCTACGTTGACGCTGTTCCCCCTCCTGGGGCGAACATCGTCAGTGGCATGTGGATCTTCAGGGTAAAGCGGCCGCCAGGTTCTCCGCCTGTCTTCAAGGCGCGTTACGTGGCTCGTGGCTTCAGTCAGCGGCAGGGGGTTGACTACTTTCAGACCTTCTCCCCCACCCCGAAGATGACCACTCTTCGGGTACTGCTGCACGTTGCTGCTCACCGTGACTACGAGCTGCACTCTCTCGACTTCAGCACTGCTTTCTTGCAGGGTAGCCTGCACGACGAGATCTGGCTGCGTCGCCCACCTGGCTTCACTAGGTCTTTCCCTCCTGGTACCCAGTGGAGTCTCCGGCGTCCAGTCTACGGTCTCCGCCAGGCACCACGTGAGTGGCACGACACACTGAGGACTACGCTGGCGGCACTTGGGTTTGCTCCCTCTACTGCCGACCCGTCGCTGTTTCTTCGCACCGACACCTCTCTGCCGCCGTTCTACATCCTCGTGTACGTCGACGACTTGGTCTTTGCCATAGCTGACACTGCTGGACTTGCCTACGTGAAGTCCGAGCTCCAGAAGAGACACACGTGCACTGACCTGGGTGAACTGCGCAGCTACCTTGGCTTGCAGATCACCCGGGACAGAGCACGCCGCACCATTACCCTGACTCAGTCACACATGGTGCAGCAGGTCCTTCAGCGCTTCGGCTTCACGTACTCCTCGCCTCAGGCCACTCCTCTGTCTACTCGCCACTCGCTCTCAGCTCTGCCTTCGGATGAGTCCGTAGAGTCGAGTGGCCCGTATGCAGAGCTTGTTGGCTGCCTCATGTACCTGATGACCTGCACACGACCTGACCTTGCATACCCTCTTAGCATTCTCGCACGCTATGTTGCTCCTGGGAGACACCGACCAGAGCACATGGCTGCAGCGAAGAGGGTGTTGCGCTACTTGTGCAGTACGTCGGGCATGGGGCTAGTGCTTGGAGGGCGCAGTCCGGTGGAGAAGTGGCGCACATATTATTTGCTCGCCGTTTGAAGTGAGAAGAAATGAACGAACGTAAGAAATAGAAGAAGACAGAGAGATTAAGGACACGTAAAGAACACGGAAAGTAGGAACAAAGGAGAAAACGTAGAACAAAAACATACTACTAGTAGGCTGGAAATAAGAAGGTAACGAGAGGGGAGGGGGAAATACGATCAGGGGAGAAGTGGCAGAACGTGATAAAGAAAGGGAAGGAATCTATACAAAAAACGGCATACTTACATCTACTTAAATGAGGACGTAGATGGCTAAAGTGCATCTAGGCTGTAAAACGACCTACCTGTGATTGTGTGCATAGGAACCAAGAAGAGACAAGTTGCACGGGCGAGTGGACGGAAGAGAGACGAAAGGGAAGAACAAGACATTAATGAGCTATGGTGACGTAGTGGCGAGTAGCTACACTAGGCGTGAGTGGCGCTAGTGCCTGGAGTAGCGTTGGAAGAGAAAGCAGCGACAAATAATCAGGAAACCCTAAGGCACATTTTGAATTTGCAAAACGATCAATTAAAGCACGACGCAATAACTTACGGCGTGAGTAGCACAATGGTTTCGATCTCAACTCGGATTCAATGGCTGGAATGAAAATAAGAGAAAGAATGGGAGGAGTAAGGAAAACGGAAAAACAGGAAAATGGAAAACGGCAAGTAAGAAAACGACAGGAAAACGACATGAAAACATACGTAAATCGAAGTTCAGCGAGCTAAGATGCACCTAGACATATGAAAACGGCAGTCTAGTTTAACTACCTAGTAGAAGAGAAGTAAGGAAGTCAGAAAGTCAGAGAAAATTTGCAAATACGAGGCAATAAGAATTCAACAGAGAAAAGGGAATGATCTACAACAGAAGAAATGTGCAGGCTTATTAAAGACCTGACCTCAAGTCTAACAAGTCTAAAACCTAAGCTTAATCAACTGACATCTTCTAAACGCGGTCAACACTAGAGTATAAAATATGTTAGTCTAGCTAGCAATCATCTAACTTAATTCTGCTTGATAGGTTAGGGTTCTCACCTTAGTAGGAACTACTAGGTCGAGCGTGACTAGCGGGGAGCTCAACCAGCGAGAGGAAGGAAAGAGAAAAAGGAAACCCTGAGGGATCAGATTCGTCGCAAAATATGAGTGTATAATGTTACGAATAACAGAGTAGTGGTAGTGCAGTTGTTGAAGAATCTCGTCAGAATTGAAAGGCCAAAGATCGAATCTTGGGGTACGTTTTTCTGAATCTTGGCATGTTGGAAAAAAACATCGTGTCAGTGTCATACTACAGTATTATGTACAAATTAATAAATTGTAGAAAACTGTGTACACCTGATGCTCGTTAGAGCCCCTCCCGGTTGCCTTGTGCTCTGGGACTATAAGCTAAAACTCATTTCGCCAGAGGTTCGTTCGTTTCGTCCCGCGTATCCCGTGCCTCTAACCCGCAAATGGTTACCTCACCTTTTGTTTGTTTCGTAACAATGGGGGTTTGCCGTGCTTGTCTCCTTCGTGTGTTCAATGTTACTACACGACCACTACAGTAATGAATCAGGCGTGCACATCAATTATTCCTCGAGGTGAGAAACAACTAACACAACATAGGCATCCAATCAACAACTCCCACCTGGCCCCCCATAGCAACACAACACACGAAACGAGACACACTGAAATGGGCACAATGTTTGATCACTAGGGCCCTGCAAAATTCACTCGACACTTTGCTCTGGCTGCTCCACCCCCTCTCACAGACGCATCCATTCAGCTGCATCCACATAGCCGTCCATCACGGCGCCCACCCCGGCATCAAGCAGCTGCTGACGGCGGGACGGGCGGGTCATCCAGTCGGGCAGCACACGGCCCCGCGGACGAGGGGTCTCGGGAGTGGGGGTTGCGCCGGGGAGGGTACGGGCTGCGGCGCCACGTTGAGATTGAATCCCGGGCTCGCCCGCTCCATCCGCGCGATTATGATTGGATTGCGGATGTCAAAAAGAGCGCACAGATCGCGCGGAGTGATGCGGGTGGCCCGGGCGTAGCCGATGAGCATCTCGCACGCCGCACGAGCAGTGCGGCGCGCTTCACGGCACACGGGGTCGGCGTCGTCGTAGACGGCCTGCATGGTCGTCGGCGCCTGCCAGAGCTCCACCTCCAAGCGCATCTCTTCCTCTGTCACGGGCGGGTGTGCCGTGCCTTCCGCACACGTGGGCTCCGCGTCGTTGATGGTGACGTATTCCGCCGCCGTCATTGCCGCATCCCCGAGGGCGAGCCTGTTAATAAGCGTCCCGACATCATCGATGTCATCGTCGAGTTCGATGTCGGGATAAGCTGCGGGGATGGGCTCGTCGTCATGCACGTGCGGCAGCTCCAGTGACCACGAGAGGGGAAGACACCCCGTGCGCCACCAGCACCGTTGAATGGTGCGCGCGCCGACGGAGGTCCACGACTCCGACAGCCACCCGAGCACATCTCGCAGATTCGGCCGGAATCGAGCGACAGCGGAAGTCGCTCCGTCGGCGTTCCATAAACCCGAGAAGGCCCGCAGCCAATGCTGGCGGTAGCGGGCCTTCGCGGTGGCGATTATGCCCTGGTCAAGCGGCTGAGTGAATGCCGTGGTATTGGGCGGCAGGAAGACAAGCCGCACGTGGCTCATGCACGTGGTCCTGACGCCGCACACGATCTCGCTCCATGCATCTTGAGAGCGCAGCATGTGGCTGCTCGCGTTGTCCAGCAGCACCACTATTTTGCGACCCTCGGCAAACATCGCCGCGTTGAGATGAGTAATGAAATGCGTGAATAACTGTTGGACGGGATGGCATGGAAGAAAGGGGCACGGTCGGCATCATCGTGAGAACAGACACATGAAAAAATTGCGCTAAAAAGCAATGAGAGTAAAAAATGTGCACATCGAACGCAAAGATGCTTACTGGCGAGGTCATCCAGCCTTTGGCGTTATGGCGCCAGTAGCATAGCGCCTCAGGGTCGTAGTCGGGCCGGAAGTCATGCGGCCTCTTCGCCTTGCTGATCACAAGCGGCCGGAATGCATGGCTACCGTCCGCATTCACGAGGAATGCGACGGCCAATCGCTCCTTCGAGACCTTGCGGCCTGGTATGCGGCCGCTGCTGTACGTGCGCCGCGGAAGCACCGACAGCCAGAGAGCAGTCTCGTCGAGGTTGAAGGTGTCCCGCGGGGCGACGCCGAGCTGCGTGAGGAGTCGCGGCATCTTCTCACGGGCGTCGCGCACGGCCGCCATATCTGCGCTGGCGGCCTCGCCCTGTGCCGCATGGCATCTCACGCCCTGGCGCCGCGATGCACGGCGCACCCAGCCGATCGAGCATCGGAAGGTGGGCGGAATGCCCATGTTCCTGGCCATCGCCGCGACATGGTCGCGGATGGTTTGGAGTGTGAGGGGCACACCGGCGGGTCCTGCGTTTGCTATCCACCGCCCCATGGCCTGCTCCAGCTCAGGCCAGGCGCCTCCCCGACGGCGCACCGGGTTGTCGCCGTCGGACGTCACAGCCCATCGCTCGGCGATTTTTAGGATGCAGCCGATCGTAGAGCGATCCGGGCGCAACCCGTATTGGGAGAAACACCATCGAGCTAGGTCAACATGGCGCAGGACGGGGTGTTCGACGTGGTGCGCGCAAATGGCGCGCTTGATGTGGAGCGGCAGCTGTTCCCGTCGATTAAATCGGGGCATTGTGTGAGGATGAGGTGAGTGAACTAACTGTCTTAGTGAAATTGTTGTTCACATTTTATCCTGAGTTCGAATTTACCTGGGACAAGGTTGGGGTCTGTTCTTTGGGGCTTGGGACTGTACGTGTGGTTGGAGTTCGTTCCATGCACCTGGCTTGCACATTTGACGTTTTAGGTTGGTAACCTTACGTTCAATTGTCTGACGTGGTGTATGAGAACAATGCCTGGCTACAATAACGCTTGTACCCAGCACAGGCAGATTACACGTGGGATCGTGAATTTGCCCACGTTGTCTGTTACACGCACAATGATCCGTGCCTAGGTGGCGGGGTGGATTGGCGATTGCGTTCACGAGGCCTCGTTGGACAAGGTTGGGGTCTGTTCTTTGGGGCTTGGGACTGTACGTGTGGTTGGAGTTCGTTCCATGCACCTGGCTTGCACATTTGACGTTTTAGGTTGGTAACCTTACGTTCAATTGTCTGACGTGGTGTATGAGAACAATGCCTGGCTACAATAACGCTTGTACCCAGCACAGGCAGATTACACGTGGGATCGTGAATTTGCCCACGTTGTCTGTTACACGCACAATGATCCGTGCCTAGGTGGCGGGGTGGGTTGGCGATTGCGTTCACGAGGCCTCGTTCGTTTCGTCCACTCACTTTCGCGGTGTAGGCTCCTGGCCTGGAAACGGGGCACAGCAGGGTTGGCGTTGGTTGTTCGGGACTGCACGTGTTAAACTGTCCGAGTCGCGCGCACTGTTTCCTGCCACCCCGGGGGCTTGTACTGTGGGAGCAGCAAGCGGGGGTTTCCTGCTCGGGGGCAGCGTTTCCATCCAGTGCATGGCAATTTCGCGTGCATGGGGTGAGCATCAGCTGTACTTACAGTTACGTAAAAAGCTTCGCAACCCTAAGACGATATCGTCGCCTCTTGTTTTTTTTCACCTCGATACTGCAATCCTCGCTTTCTAGCGCAGTTACATGTGCAGTAAACGCCCTGCGCGCAACAGGGCGCCATGGGCCTACCGTCTCGATTTTGCCACACTCGAATAAGGTGAAGGTCTGACTGGTGGGAGGTGAGCTCCAGGGGGGGTCCAACTCGTTTGTTTACAGCTCGTGGATCGTGGCTGAGGACGGTTCCATACGGTGTAGTGCACTATGACAGTACGGAGCTAGACTCGTAATGAGTACCGAGAAGCATACAAGATGGAAACTCCCTAGGAAATGTTCTTCTCATTTAGGGCGCGTTCGTTCCGTTCCCAAGTTCGAAAATAAGTCTGAACTTTAGGTGGTTACCTGATTCGCCAATCTTGTCACGAGCGTGTGACGAACATCGCGAATTTAAGGCCTAATGAAAGTTCGAACTTGAATTTTGAACATGACTCGAGTTGGCGTTGTGAACGTGCGTGAGCACGTTCATGTGAGCGTGTGTGTTTTCGGCACGTGCGAACACCATACGAAAATGACGACTTCGTCGCGAAACATACAATGGCATTACTTTGACTTGGCGAGCAAGTACCGGGTAACATAAAGTTCGAATTCTGGTGTTCGGCCTTGCGTGTGTGATTGCATCTTTGCAGTGTTACTCCCGCGATTTTCGAACTTCGCTACAAGGAAAGTCGAATTCCCATCGACTTAGGTTAAAAAAAAATTGGCCCCCAAAACATGAACTTTGTCCAATTTGACGGAACGAGCGCGCCCTCAGCCATCTAGTTTCAAGGAAGAATTTGTGTCTTAGGACAGGACATCATTGTTTTGTCGGTCAGTACCAAACCCACTGCCGACATCCTGGCACTGCGGAGCGCGTTACATCACTCGTGTTCGAGAGCTCCTCAATCCGCCGAAATCGCGAACCTGAAGTTTTATGACCCGTCCCGACAGCTTGACGACAATCGTTGGGGCATCGTAAGCTGGCGAGCTTTCATGTTGGCGCCGATGGCGAACTTTGTCAGACTCTAGAAAAAGTGGCTTGGGGCCAAACTTCCCTCCGACGGAGGCTACCTCGGGGTAACCAACAGTCGTGAATCGTCAGTTCAGGAGTCGCGAGGAGCCTACTACTACTTGCTCAGTTCTAAAGACGCGGAGAGGGGAACTGTGGACGTGCGACAGCGAACGCCCAGGTTGCAATCATGCACCGTACGGGTAGCTGTACAAAGCAGCGCACGGGCGCACGGACGGCAGCATCGTGTGACTGCTGAGATGTTTCAAATGGCGAGGCGACGCCGCAGACAGAATGATGCGGTCGCCAACGCCCTCCTGCTCGCCGCTCTCGCCTTTTCCGTGAGTTCTGTTTCACAACCTGTAAAATTCTGAGAGCTGAGCTTTTCCAAACGCTAGATGTTGAAAATACGCGAATCGCGTACGGTGCGCGAACGAACTATAAGCTTCTCTATATAGCTCCATGTCTACAATATAGCAGAACCTATAAGTACATAGTACGGGGCAGGGAAACAAATTTGTGAGGCGATACGCTAATTCCCAGCGTAGAAAAAAACCCGAAATACGGAGTGTCGGGAGGGTAAAATAAACTTCGGGCAAGGAAAAAGCATTCCTGTGAGGGTAAAATCGAATTTAAAATTCAGCAACATTTGCAGATGCGGATAACTTTCTTGGAGTTTCCGCGATCAGGACCCCTGAAACGTCTGAACTTTGTTGGCTAGAATCGTCCTGAAATTCCGGTTGCAAAGAAGATCCTGCTATAGCTGCTAGCAATAGCAGGTGCGACATTAGTGGTCGACATAGCTGTTTGGAAGTAAACTGTGAGGTGAGTTATGAAGAGACGTAGAGTAGAATTCGTGAGGCAAATGAGATTAGGAAGGACTCACCTTGCTGTTTCACTCACGCCGAGTGAAAGCTGGGAACTGCTCGTGGTGGAAGGGAAGGGTTGGGTTTGGGAGGTGGTGTGGGGTGATGTGCGGTGTGGGAGGTGGGGGAGGAAAAGAAAGGAGGGGAGGGGAGGCATTCGAATTTCGGATCTCAAAATTAGGTCGCAGAATCGCAGATCGTGGGAACGGCGGCCAACAAATTTTGTTTGTTTTTTTTGTTTTCCGGGCTGCCCAACCGAAAGGTATCACGTAATATGGAAGGTATCGCGTTTTCCCTTTCGTATATACTCTACCATACAAACGTGATACGTCGAAGCCTGAGCGTTTTTTCCAACATAACGCTGCTTAACTTTACTCACCTCGCTCTCGACCACTCTCACCAACATATCCTCACTCATCCTCCTCACTCCCTTTTACCAATAACCCTCACCCACTCACTTTGACTCTCCAATAACTCATCCTCACTCTCATTAACTCATCCATAAGAACCGCATCCTCCCTTCCGTCCTACCTTAACTCCATTCCCTGTTGTCCATCCTCCCGTGTTCACCTCTGCCCTTCCCCTTCCCTGGCGCCAGCTCCTCCCCTCACTGCGTGCGTCTGCCTCCCCCGTCGCCTCCTTTCTGGACTTCACCTTCTCCGACGCCCTCTGTGGCTCCTGGGCGCGCGACTACTCCGCCCTGCACGCCCGCATTCGCCACGCTGCTCGCTCCCACGCAACCACCCTTGCACAGACGGCTGTTGCTGCTGCTAATGCTGCAGCAGCCGCCGCAGCAGCAGCGTTACCACCGTCACCACCACCGCCGCCAGCACCACCACCACCAAGATCCCCACCACCGTCACCACCACCACCGCTATCACCATCACCACCACCACCATCACCGCCATCACCTCCCCCCCCAAAACCACCACCCCCACCATCACCACCACATCCTTCATTCTCCCCCCCTCCCCCCTTACCTCCTCCTCCCCCATACCCCCCCCCTCCATCCCCCCCGCCTCCATCCCCCCCGCCTCCATCTCCCCCACCTCCATCCCCCCCTCCTCCACCCCCTCCTCCGCCATCCCCCTCACCCCCAGTCACATACCCCCAGCCCCCCCTGGACCCCTCCATCCGCTTCCTCACGTACGAATGGCTGGACGAGCCGGGCGGTCTAGCCGACTCCCTCACTGGCCTCGCCACCGCATTCGCCTGCGCGCTGCTCACACGCCGAGCCTTCATTCTCCGCCACCCGCTCCTGCCGCTTGCGTTCGCGCCGAACCTCATCGACTGGTCGTTCTCACCTGACATTCCGATCGAGCCGGCTCGGCGGATCGTTGTGAAAAGGGGAGTGTTGGTGAGGCCTGAATGGGGAGGAGGAGGAGGTGGTGGAGGGAGTGTGGGGGGTGACGGGGGGAGTGGTGGGGAGGAGGGGGGGAGGCGGAGGGAGGGGATAGTGCAGGAGGGGGAGGTGGTGGTGGTGGATCTGAGGAACCAGTTTCTGGAGCCCGAGGAGTTCTTCGCGTTGCTGGACACAGCCTTGAACGTGCGGCTGTCGTGGAACAGAGGCCTGCTCACCTATTGGCTCGTGCAGGTGGGTGTAACTGCTGAGTAGAAGAAAAACATAACCAACTGTTGTTCTTGTTGTGTTATTCATCTGTCCATTTGCCTTCATTTGGTCGACAAGGCGAACCTCAGATGAGGCTTGTCTCCTGTTCCTGCGAAGCAGCAACCTTAGCCTTGTCTGTCTTGCCTCACCCGCCACCTCTTGGTACATATGGCGGCGGCAGGCTGTGAAGGGTGGAGGGGCATGGGCATGGGCATGGGCATGGGCATGGGCATGGGCATGGAAGTGGTCATGGGGATGGGCATGGGCATAGGCATGGGGGTATGGGAATGGGCATGCAGCATGGGCACAGGTATGCACATGGGTATGGGCATGGGTATGTGCAGTGGCATGGGGATGGGCACAGGTATCGGCTTGTGCATGGCCATGGGTATGGGCATGAGCTTATCAGCATGGACATGGGGATAGGGATGGGGATGGGGATGGGGATGGGTATGGGCATGTGCGTGGGCATGGGCATGGGCATGGGCATGGGGATGGGCATGGACATGGGCATGGGCATGGGGATGGGCATGGCCTTGGGCATGCAGCATGGACATGGGCGTGGACAGGGTGTGGAACATGGAAATGGGAATGGGGCATGGGCATCGGCATCGGCATCAGCATCGGCATCGGCGCGGGCATGTGCATGTGCATGCATAATCGCCTATTGGCATGAGTATGTATGGGAATGAAAAGGGCATGGGCATGCGACCTCTGCTGTTGCTAAATCCTCCCACATCCTCTCTCGCCCCCCCTCTTCATTCTCCGTATTCTGAGGACGTGCTCTCTTTTCCTCCTAGCTGCATGCAGCCTCATCATGTGCCCTCATCCCCTCAGCATAACACACCTCATGTGGTCTCTCTCATAAAAGCCTATGCTAGATATCCCCTGCATGCTCGCTTGCTGCATGTGGCCTCATGTGAAGTGAAACCCCTCCGCCCACCACCGTTTCGCCCCCCATTCCGCCGCCTCGAGCACAATTCATATGGCCCTCTCTCAAACGAACGTGTGCTAGCAATAACCTACACGGGAGCCAGTCTCATGTGCTTCATGTGCTCATCACCTCTCCTCTCTGAGATCACTGCAGGCGGTGGATAAGAAGTGGAGTGACCGCCTCAAGGGCATGGCCATGCGCCCTCCGTACGCCTTTGGCTGCATCCTTCGCTTCCTTCTCAAGTGCGTCTCCATTGCCTCGTGCATGAAATGGCGACAATCTATCGGGTCACATATTTATGTGTTTTGGCCCCAGAGACGCACACGTGACATGACATTGCAACTGCAGTGATGTGACATTCCTGTGTGATGTGATGCTATCGGCTCACTCGCTGTGACCCGTCACGGGGTGCTGCTTGATTGATGGCTCTCAAATGTAAGTTTGAGGCTTCCTAAATCATACTTCCATCTCAAGTGTCCCAGCTCCCTCGAGGGTGAGTCAGGGCCACTTCCAATCATGCCCCTGCCTCCAACACTCACACCCCTGCCTGCAACACTCTTGCCCCTCCCCGCCCCACACGACCCCACCCACCAGGCCACAGCCAGGCGTGATCGCAAAGGCCGAAGCCATGTACCACCGCCTCTTGTCCACTCCCGCCCCCTCCTCCCCGCTCCGCCAACCTCATTCTCCAACCGCTGGCCACTCGGGAGCCCCTGATGGCTTCTCGAGCCACAGAGTGGCGGTGGTGGGCATTCACCTGAGAGCGAACGACACGTTTGTGTGGCAGGGCAAGGAGGGCTTTGGGGAGCCCAAGGCTCTGAGCGACGGGGAGAGGGGCGTGCTGATGGCGTGGGCAGACAGCTACATGGCATGCGCCGAGGTGGGTGTGGTGATGGCGGTTGAGGGATTCACTGTTCTGATCGTTGGCATGGCATTAGGCTTGAGCACGGGTTGATAAAGGAAAGCATCCCGTCCATTCTTTCTGCTTTCCTTTTCCTTGTTTCACTCATCCCTTCTTTCCCGCTCCCTTTCTGCCTTTCAGAAACTGGAATTTTGGTGGATGCCTCCTCCAGCAACCGTGAGGTGGCTTGTGATCAGCAACTCACGCCAACTCAAGGAAGATCTGAAGCTTAAATTCCCCCACAAGGCATGTGCCCCCCAGCTCCCCTTGCCTTCTCCCTTTCCTCTCTCACACACACATCCATGTGCGCGTGCGCGCGCATACACTCACACACATGCACTCACCCGTCCACCCTCCCTTCCCTCCCAGGCCCCCACCCCCCACCCTCCCATCCCCCTCCCCCTCCCAACCCCTCAAAGAAACACACTCCAGTCTGCACCTCCCTCTCCGCCTCGTGGTGCGTCCTCGTCATTGTTGTCGTCTTAACTGGCTTCTGTAAGAGATTGCAACATGCCATAGTTCAAGCAGCACAGAATGAATATTCCTCATCCTCTTCCAATGCTCAATCCCCCTTTGTGTCACAGGTGGTGGCATCAGACATTCTCCCGGTACATGCCAACACTCTAATATCCACCATACGTCCGTCATCTATGGATGCTGAACACACATCTCCAGATCAAGCTACGCACGACACTGCAGCATCGGCATACATTGACATTGTTGTAGAGTGGCTCCTTTTGGCATCCACAGATGCTCTTGTTCTATCATACTCTGGGTTTTCTCATAGTGCAGCATTCTTTTCCTACCACCTAACTGCTGTTTTTATCCCAGGTAATTGCGATCCTGAGGGTCCCATAGCAACGAGTACAATAGGCCGGATTTGGAGTGGAATATGATGCTTTCAGTTCTGCTCAGAATCTGCTTTCAAGGCCGTATGTAGGTAAAAGGTCATTGGAAGTGCAAATGTTGGTGACGTGATCATCTTCTACCCTGATCCAACAGTTGGCATGGCAACCGAAAGACCAAATCTGGGCAAGTGAAAAGACCCACGAGATAATCATACCCACAAAGTTAACTCATACAGTACAAGGATACATAACACATTAACTTGGCTCTATTTGGCTCTTCAATTGGATCTTAAAACCCAGGGTCCACAGGTTTCAAAAGTAGGAAGGTTGGTTGGACTTAGTGACAAAACCAAAGGTAGGAAGCTTGGTTGGACTTTGTGACCCAACCAAAGGTAGGAAGGATGAGGCAACTACGGGAAACTTGAGACTCCGGTTGTAATATGCTTTGATATAGTATGGCTGCTGCTGTCCAGCCTATCCCGTCAGCCCCTTTGCTTGTGCTCCTATTCAAGGGAAGGATGGAACGGGAGGAAAATGCACACAAGGGGGGAAAAAGATGTCAGCAAATCATGGTCCAGATTGATAAACGTGGTATGGAGAGTGCTGGTGGATGGAATAGAGCAAGTGGAGCGAATGTGCATGAACCAGCATGCAGGAGTGCGTAAGGACACGAAAGCATAGACGCTTTGACAGGGGCAAAGGTGCAATGATTCCTCTTGATTCTTTGTGCTGGATGGAAGGTAGGGGATTTGAGGATCTAGTGATGCTTCGCAGGTGGTAGAGTTGCCATGGTGACACACAGGGCTCGCGACACAATACACAAGAGGGACTCAAGACACCACCAGAGGGACTCACATTTGAGCTCGCATTTGACCGACTTGGGCACTTGGGAGGGAATGAACGCCCTGCGAGCACCAACGAGAATTCTGCTGTTAGTCTCGAAGCACGGCCGTGTTGCAAAGCAGACCAGAGCAAATCAGAGCAGGGCGGGCGGACGCTTACCTGCGTGTGAGCATGGCGCGCCGATCGCTGCTGCTCATCGGGGCGCCTTGCCTGTCGGGGCGCACGAGCGCCAAGTAGGGCGGGCCCCCGCATCGTGGGGTGCGGTGGAAGGTGAGTCGAGCGCACGAGTACTCTTTGAACCCGATCGTGTCCCACCGCACCTTCACGACAGCGCCCTTGGCGAAGCGATTCCCTCCTTGCGGCACGCTCGCGCACAGGGCGTCATCGTATGTGAGGACCTTGTCGTCGGTTATCCTCTCAGGCCCCCCCGCGCTGAAGACATAGATGCCCGTGTTGCTGGGCGCGAAGGGGTAGGGCGGGAAGTACGCGTTGCTGGCGGTGGTCGGCGCGACGAGCACGGCTAACGCGACGAGGCCGGCGGCGAGAGTTAGTGCGGCGAGGCGGCGGAGGGCGGAGCGACCGCGGTGCTCCATGATGGCGATGGGTGACGGGGAGGCGGGGCGACGGGGACGAGCGACGGGACTGGGCGATCGCCGTGAACTAATGACGAGGAGCGCGACAATAGGTGGCGAGGAGAACGCAACTTGGAAGGTGCAGCAAGGTGTGACTTGTACGAGGTGGAATAGACAGGGAGAGTGCTGTGAGGACAGAGGCGGTGGTGACTTATGCGATGGGAGCGAGCGAATGGTGTGGTGGGGCCATCGAGTTGCGAGCGTGAAACGCGGGATCGCAAAGAGAGAGCCGCTGAGCGAGAGAGCGCCGCTGAGCGAGAAAGCATGGAACGCGGAAATTCAGGCGGCGAATGCGGCTAGTACCAGCGGATCTACCGTGCGCGTTTGTGTTGTGAGTATGAAGGAGTTCTTATAAGGGAGGGATTAAAATGGAGGGACGTTTCTGATAAGCGCAGAGGGAGGAAACGCGAAGGGAGAGAGCGGCGACTTGCATTCATTAGCTGAGGGGAGGAGTCGGCTTTGATGATCTGATAGCGCCGTTCTTTGCGGGGGACGCAGTATCTTGTGTTACCACATCGCCGACGAGAGCTCGACTGCGGACGAATGGTTTTTGCGGGAGGTGCGCTCATTGTGTCAGGCTGACACGAGGAGAAAGTCGATTGGCTTAGCGACCGCAGAACGCGGTGAGCGAGCAGGCTACAAGGGGCTTCCCCAGAACGCGATTGCGTGGTTTGAATGGGTTGTCCAAGGGAACGCGATCAACTGCCAGAACAGACATTGACCCCAAACAAGCTGATTCGATACCAATCAAACACAAGCAGTTTGAGGTGACCACGAGTTTCACAAACTAGCTTATAATATAAGCACTACATAAAGGTCCTAAGAACGTCTACAAGGAGGATAGAAATCTGACCCAGGCCATTCTCACGCCCCTCCCACGGCCACCACTTACTCTGGGCTCTGCTCCAGCTCGCCTTGTCTCTTTCCCTTCTCTCCACCTCCTCTTCTCTCGCCCCAACTTCCTTCTCGCGCTCACCTGCTTCCCTAGTGTTATGAGTTGTAAAAGAGAGTGCGCACGTAAACGAATAACGAGACTATGATTAACTGGTCAGAGAATACAATGAAGGAACACACTAATGTAGGAGCTAGCCTAGCTAGGAGGCAACCTCGGATGAGCGAGATTGGGGTGCAGGTTTGGCGATGGGAAATGCCAAAGGCGACGCGAGGAGCCTCGGCAGCGTTGAAATCGGCCGAATGTGCATAGTCCAAAAATCGGGCTGTACGCGTAGCAGTCAACCCCGATAATGAATTCGGGAAAACTCCTTACACTACCCACCCCCCCCCCCCCCCCCCCCCCCCCCCCCCGCTCCCCCCTAAGAAAGGCGGTCAATATCCGAAACACGCCTGCGCGCCAAATAATCGCCAACAAGTGACGAGGCGTCGAGCGAGTCAGAATGCACCCACGTGTCATCCTCACTGGTGCGGTCAGTCCAACGGATTAGGAAATCCACGTGGCGACCAGCTGCGTCAAGGCAAACCCGATGTGCCAGAATCTTCGAAGGTTCGAGAGTCGGCTCCGGAACAGGTCGTACAGTTGGGGCAGCTTGTTGCCTCGCGATGTCGGTCGTGGCTGGCACGAACTTCCGAAGCAGGCTGACGTGGAGGGTGTCATGAATGCGCCAGTCGTCGGGTAGCAGCAGCTTCGCGGTGACAGGTGTCACCATTTTTATAATCTTCAAGGGCCCACAAAATCGTGGCCGTAATTTTGACGGGCCGGGCAGGTGCAGGTTCTTTGTGTCGAGTAGCACTAGTTGCCCAGTGGTCAAGACGAGTTCCCGGCGTAGAAGGTCGGTATATTTGCGGGAAGTGATATTCGCCTTGCGAATTGCGTCCGCGGCCTTTTCTCGGACATCCTGTAGTTCCGTCACAAAAGTCTGGGACCTCGGGACCGGGTTGTCGAGAGTAGTCGCCGTAGGAACCGTCGGGTCCATCCCGTAATTAAGGAAAAACGGTGAGTGATTAGTCATGCTGGACGGCGCGTTGTTGAAGGCGAACTCCAACATTGCGAGTGATTCTTCCCAGCGGGCAGGGTCGGGGCCGTTTGTCCTGATCAGCTGCTCCATGGTCTGATTGGTCCGCTCGGTCTGGCCGTCCGTCTGTGGGTGATATACCGATGAGAAGTGTAGCTTCGTGCCGTACTGCCCCCATGTCTCCTTCAAGAATTCTGATGTGAACTTCGGGTCTCTGTCGCTGGTGATCGCCGAAGGGATGTCGTGCATTCGCACGACTGTTGAGATGAAGAGGCGCACAATTTCTCCGGCTGTGATTGTCGTCCGGCATGGGGCAAAATGCGCCATTTTTGTGAAGCGATCGACGACGACGAGCACCGCGTCATTGCCGGACTGCCCAGCTGGCATCCCCGTGACAAAATCCATTGTCACCTGCTGCCACGGTCGTTCGGGTGGCTCGAGGGGTTGCAGCCGCCCAGCTGGTCGTTGACGTGTCGATTTCATGGCTTGGCACACCCTGCGTGAGGACACATATCGCTGCACGTCGTTAGAGGAGTCATGCCAGTAATATTGACGGTGCAGTAATTTCTGGGTCTTATCAACCCCGAAGTGTCCGGAGAAGTTCGAATCGTGGACCTCTTGGATAAAGAGTTCATGTCGAAATATATTGTCATGTTTTATAACTGCTTGTAGTTGTAGTTAGTGTAGTTATTTAAATTGTTGTTGGTGGTGCACCTTATTTGGTTTCTATGCTATATGTACCCTTGAACCTATAGTGAAACCATCCCTTTTCACCAATTCCTCTCTCAACTCACTCGACACCTCGCCTAGGGTAAAACCCGCTCGATACCTAAGTACGGGCCTAGGCTACTAAGCCTAGGCCCCTTCCTTTCAACTTAGCCTATTACTTTAACATGGAATCGGAGCTTTTTACGACCTGGCCTGTGGGCCCGCCTTACGCTTCCGCGATGATTTTTCGGTCGCGCGCCTAGGGCGCGTGACGATTTTACTTAGTCCCGCCCACGGGTGTGTGGCTCCTACTCTGCCCGTCGCGCGCCCCGTGGCACGCGACGGTGCCCTTCATCTGCCCATCGTGCGCCCCGTGGCACACGATGGTGCCTTGCTCGTCGTGCGCCCCTAGGCGCACGATCGGGCCCTTTTTATTCTTCTACCCGTCGTGCGCCCCGTGGCACTGGCACGCGACGGGCCTTTCCGCCCCTGCTCTCCCTGAAGCCGCCCCTGACCCATCTGCACCGACACCTTTTCGCCGCTCTGCGGCTTTCTTCCTTCCCACCCCCCTTCTTCCTTTGTCTCCCTGCAGCCGTGGGGAGGAGGGTATGGGGGTGGAGGGTGTTGGAGTGTTGGGTCACCTCTCTCCCTTCCCCTCCTCCTTCTTTCAGTCCCACCGCTGCAGCTGCCGCTGGGGGGGGGAGGGTGTGAGGATGTGGGGGAGCAGGGGGAGTGGTACCGGGGTGGCGGGTGTGAGGCAACATGCAGCCGTCCCTCCACCACTCCTCACTTACCCCCCTTCTCTGCTGCTCTGCAGCAGTGTGGGGGAGGGGAAGGAGGAGGGTGAGGAGATGGAAGGGGTACCTGCTGTTGCTTGCTATGCTGCAACTACATATCTACCTACAAGCATTATGGGGGCGTGTCGAAATATATTGTCATGTTTTATAACTGCTTGTAGTTGTAGTTAGTGTAGTTATTTAAACTGTTGTTGGTGGTGCACCTTATTTGGTTTCTATGCTATATGTACCCTTGAACTTATAGTGAAACCATCCCTTTTCACCAATTCCTCTCTCAACTCACTCGACACCTCGCCTAGGGTAAAACCCGCTCGATACCTAAGTACGGGCCTAGGCTACTAAGCCTAGGCCCCTTCCTTTCAACTTAGCCTATTACTTTAACAGTTCACGCAGCAGGCTGTAAGCGGGAACCCAAATCTGGTCGGTTCCGGCTTTTAAGTAATAGTCCCCTTTCTGCGTTGTGGCCTGCTGATGATTTCCAGTTGTGAAGAACGGGTCCGTAGTGTAGCCGTGGGTGAATAGTCCGGCAAGTAATGGGTTCGAGTGGGTAATGAGTACTGCAGCGGATTGTACTGTCGGTCGGGTCAGGGCGTCGGCAATGTTATTCGCCCCTTTCTTGTACGTGATGCGGTAGTTGAAGTGGCTCTCCAGGTAATCCAGCCACCGTATTTGTTGCGGGTTGAGGTTGGGCTGGGCTCGCAGGTACTGTAGGGACTTGTGGTCCATGTGAACAGTGACGTCGGCGCCCACCAAGTAGCAGCACCGCAGTTTGAACGCGTGTGATATGGCGAGCATCTCCTTGTCGTGGATCGGGTAGTTGCGTTCGGCTGCCTGCAGCTTGCGTGATACGTAGGCTATTGGCTGCAACCCGTTCCCGAAATCTTGGAGTAGCGCAGTTCCGATGGCAAAATCTGAGGCGTCGGTGACGACTTCGAACGGCTTCGATGGGTCGGCGATGCGCAGCACAGGAGGGGAAACGAGAAAATTCTTAAGTTCCTGGAAAGCCGCTTTTGCCTCCTCCCCCCACACAAAATTCCTGTCCTTGTGCAGCAGGTCGGTCAGCGGGCCGGTTATCCCCGCCATATTCGGGATTAACCGCCTGACGTAATTCACAAAGCCGAGAAAACTCTGGAGTTCCGTGACATTCGTCGGGGACTTCCACTCCTGTATGGTCTTGATTTTTGCCGGGTCGATTTTAATGCTGTCGCGCGAGATGACGTGCCCCAAAAACTCCAACTCCTGCTTAAAAAATTCGCACTTAGAGCCCTTAGTGATGAGTCAGTTCTCCTGCAGCCGTTTTAAACACCGCATCCAGGTCACGGAGGTGCTGCTCCCTTGTCTTGCTAAAAATCAGGATATCGTCCAAGTAGACGATGACACATCGGTCTAGAAGATCCCGAAAAACCCTGTTCATGGTGAGTTGAAATGTCGAAGGCGCGTTCGTGAGGCCGAAAGGCATCACTGTAAATTCGTAACTTCCGTAGCGCGTGCGAAACGCAGTCTTGTGACAGTCGTCGGCGAAGACTCGAATCTGGTGGTAACCGCCACGTAAGTCAATCTTCGAGAAATAGCGGGCGCCGCGAAGCTGGTCGAGGAGGTCGTCGGTGCGTGGGATTGGGTAGCGAGACTTGATGGTGACCCGGTTCAGCGTGCGATAGTCGATGCACATGCGAAGCCCGCCGTCTTTCTTCGGAGTGAACAGGATGGATGCTGCGAAGGGAGATGTGTTGGCCCGAATGAACCCTTTCTCCAACAGTGCGTCAGTCGAACCTTTGACTTCGCAGCTCCTCGAGTTCCGGCTGGGTCAACCGCCACTGTGTTCGAACAGTCGGCTGCGCGCCAGGTTCGAGCTGGATTTTGTGGTCCTCAGGTCTCTCGGGTGGCAGTCCAGGTGGCAGGTCGTCGGCAGAAATGTCGGGGTACTGTCGAATCAGCTCCGCTAAATCCGGCGGTACAGCTGCACACAGCTTCTCGATGTCCTTTCCGTCGGTGTCAACCGCCAACTCGCGTAAGCAAACAGCGAACAGCTGCACGCCCCTGTTGAAGTGGCGAGCTATAGTGATAACTTTGACGCACGGGGCTTGGATGTAGTGAGGTGTCCATGCAGGCAGCTTAATTAGCCCCTCGTACTGCATCAGCGCATCTGTAGACTCCGCCAGCCGTACTGATCTTGATCGTTGTTACTGCAACTGGCCTAAACCCTAAACCCTAAACCCTAAACCCTTGCCAGCGACCAACACAGGGTGATCCACATGTGTATCCCCGTTTTTTCGGCCGAGTGCGATCGATTGCATGAATCGGAACCACGACTCGGTGGGGATGGTGGGGTTCGGGCGACGGAGCACAGTCAGTAAAGGGCCCGCTAATTACTGACTCTTCCCATTTCCCTGCTCCTTCCTGTCGTTCCCCGTCAGCGGCGTTTTCTCGTGGCAATCTTTCATGTAGTGACCCGTCTTCCCACACCGGTAACACTGTCCCTTAGGAGGGCGGTTGGGTGTATGGACGGCGTTGATCGTGGCCCGATGGGTCTGGCCACGAAAGCGGTTTCCATCCCTGGAAGCTGCTCTCGCGTACTGCATCAGCGCATCTGTAGACTCCGCCAGCCGTACTGATCTTGATCGTTGTTACTGCAACTGGCCCTGCTGCCACTCACTGCCTGTCCTCCTCTTCGAAGTCACGTGTGAGCGAGTCCAAAGGATTGCTCACCGCTTGACAGTTGCCCTCGCCTTCGTCCTCGGGCGACACCTGACGCGCTTCACCCCGCGTCTGGCGCAGCTCGGCGTTTTCTTCATGCAGTGTTGTTACTTCCGCCATTAATGTCCTCATGCTCTCCTGCATTTCTGCCACTTGCGCCATCATCTTGTTAACCACCTCCTGATCCATGTGCCTAGCGCTACGTCTGGTGGGCAGTCGAGTCTCCGTGGCCTTCAGGGAAGTGAAAACACGAACTATTGGAGTCGGGCAGGATTGAATTAAATGTTAAACTATATTTATATATGTTCTTTATAATTGTCTGCATTGTAGAGTGTAACATATCCCAATTTGCTCTAGCATGCTTCTCCTTGCTATATTATGTACTCATCTTTCTTAGTGAAGCCACTTCCTCTGTCAAACTTATATGACTTAGCCTATGTAGGCTATAGTGGGGTAGAACATATGGGGTACAACACATTTCTTGTATCCAACTTTCCCTTAGTCATTTCATTTTCCTCGTTTCTTATCATGGTATCGAGCATGTTCCCTAGTAGGAACGCTACCTAGGGCCCACCACGATATTTTTTTTTTCCTGCCGGGAGCGCGCTTGACTCCTGCCCGAGTCGCGCTCTGTGTGCCCTCCCTACCTTCGCGCCGCCCTTAGTGGCCCCTCTCACGGCCCCTTACGCCGCCCTAACGGCCACTCGCGCCGCCCTCTACGGCCCCCCCGCCCTTACGGCCCCTTACGGCCCCTCGCGCTGCCCTTACGGCCCCTTACGGCCCCTCACGCCGACCTTACGGCCCTCGCGCGGCCCTTTCGGCCCCTCGCGGCGCCCTTTCCGGCCCCTTACGGCCCCGTCGCCGCCCCGTTTAGGCCCCTTGCGGCCCCTCTTCGGCCCCGTCTAGGCCCCTTGTGGCCCCTCTGCGGCCCCGTCTAGGCCCCTTGCGGCCCCTCTGCGGCCCCTCTGAGACCTCGTCGCCGCCACCTGCGGCCCCGTCGCCACCACCTGCGGCCCCGTCGCCGTCACCTGCGGCCCCGTCGCCGCCACCTGCGGCCACGCCGCCGCCACCTACGGCCCCGTCGCCGCCACCTGCGGCCCCGTCGCCGCCAACTGCGGCCACGCAGCCGGCACCCTGCGGCCCCGTCGCCACGTGCGGCCCCGTCGTCACCACCTGCGGCCCCACCGACGTCACCTGCGGCCCCGTCGCCCTCCCCTAGCGGCCCCGTCGCCCTCCCCTAGCGGCCACGTCGCCGCCTCTACCGGCCCTGTCACCGCTCACCCGCCGAGCGACCGAGCCACCCAGCAGCCGAGCGGCCCACCAGCCGAGCCGCCGAGCCGCCCAGCAGCCGAGCCGCCCAGCAACCGCGCTGCCCAGCAGCCGAGCCGCCCACCTGCCGAGCAGCCGAGCCGCCCACCAGCCGAGCCGTCGAGCCGCCTAGCAGCCGAGCCGCCCAGCAGCCGCGCCGCCCAGCAGCCGAGCCGCCCACCTGCCGAGCAGCCGAGCCGCCCAGCAGCCGAGCCGCCCAGCAGCCAAGCCGCCGAGCAGCCGAGCCGCCCACGAGCCGAGCAGCCGAGCCGCCCAGCAGCCGAGCCGCCCAGCCGCCGAGCCGCCCTACTGTCGAGCCGGTGCTGTTCCTACCGGTGCGCCCCGGCCCTACTTCCTCGGACTGGTGAGCTCACTCCCTACTAGGCCACTGCAGTCATGGCTACCCCCAGTGTCCTAACTTTTGATGCTGAGGGCCGTGCCGTTGACTTTGAGGTCTGGATCGATGACCTCCAGCTGTTTCTCCAGTGCGATAGGGCAGACGGACTCTCTCTGTTCGATCTCACCTCTGGTGTCTCTCCCGCCCCGCCTAATACTGTTGACAGCACTGTTCGCTCACAGTGGGCCATACGCGATGCTGCTGCTCGCCTTGCTGTGCGTCACCACTTACCGACCGCTGAGCGTGCGCACTTTAGCCAGTACAAGAGTGCTAAGACCTTGTACGACTCTGTAGTTGCACGCTACTCCTCCCCTGCCACTGCTGCTCTTAGCCGCCTCATGCTGCCGTACCTGTTCCCTGACCTTGCTGCCTTCCCACAGTCGCTGACCTCATTACTCACCTTCGCACTAGTGACATTCGCTACCGCGCTGCGCTTCCTACCGAGTTCTATGCCAAGAACACCCCCCCCATGTACATCACCCTCTACTACATAGTCACCCGCCTCCCTGACTCCCTTCGCTTAGTCAGGGACCACTTCCTCTCAGTTTTCCCACCACTCTCACCGTCGATCTCCTCGAGGAGCGCCTCCTAGCAGCAGAGAAGAGCATAGTCGCTGTAGGAGCCTCTCGTGGTGACCCTCGCACCCCCGTTTTTTAGGGTGTTCCCCCTCCCCCCTCTTGCCCTCTGTTGTCTCTCCTGCTGCGGGCCGACCTCGTTGGTTTCAAGTCGGTTTGGCGCTGCGTCTGCCCCTAGCGGGAGACGCCGCACCGGCAAGGGCAAGGGGGGCAAGGGCGCTGGAGGGGCTGGCGGGGGGCGGTGGAGGTGGTGGTGGAGGCAGTGGAGGGGGGTGGGGGTGGTGGTGGGAGTGGTGGCGGGGGTGGAGGTGTCGGTGGCAGCAGTGGAGGCGGAGGAGGCGGCGGCGGTGGCGGAGGGAGCGGAGGCGGCGGAGGTGGTTGAGGCGGCGGAGGCGGCGGAGGTGGCGGAGGCGGCGGCGGCAGCAGTGGACTTGGTCGCGGCTCTGTGCAGAGGAGTGGCTCCGGTGGTGGTACGCGCCAGCAGCAGCAGCGCAGTCGTGAGACCCTGTCCCCTCAGCAGCTTCGTGAGTGGTACGCTGCGCGTCAGCTCGGTGGGGGTACTGGTCCCTGCACCTACGTTGTCCGCACTGGCAACCGCGCTGGTGAGTAGTGCGGGGGCCCGCACTCCACCCAGCGCTGCTTCGGCCGCCTGACGGACGCGTGGCGTCACCAGTTCCCTGAGGCCTCTGAGATCCCTCGCTGGGGAGAGCTGTCTAGGGCGGGGGTTGCTATCTTTTGATCTTGATTTGATGCTATTCTTGCTGCCATGTATGCTGTTTCTGATAGTGTTGAGGTTGACTGTTACCTGTGTGTTCCGCCTGACCCGGGCATTGAGTGCGGAGATAACTGCAGCAAACGGGAGCTAGGCTACGGGCTAGGCACGTGTGCTCGTGTGATCTCTGCGTTCTCTGTTCCTTAGTCGTTTTCCTTGTGCACACACTACTTGCTAGTTCACGGGGAAAATTGGCAAGAGTTTCACTAGGAAAAGTTCAGAACAATGGTACAATCAAGTTGGCAATGCAAGACTACATCAGGGCTAGCATTCAGGTCGGCCAACTGCCAGCGCAGCTTGGTCGACCGCGTTCCAGCACGGCTTGGTCGACCGAACTCCAGCAAGGCAAGGTCGACGGCGTGCCAGCGTTGCTCACGCAGGACAGCAGTGCACCCGCTTCGCAGGTGTGCGTAGCCGATTGGCGTGCAGAGTCCCGTCACCTGCACAGCGCACACTCCACGTCAACCTTGAGCTGACGACTGCCTCTGGCCCGCCACAAACGACCTCGGGATACCACCACTGAGGTCGTGCTCGCCAACTTCGCCTGGGCGACCGTCGCACTCCTTCGCAGCACTTCGTCACCCAGGTAACCTGGTCGACCAGGCTACCACGTCGACCAGCAGCTCCCCGTACGTGCCCGTCGACCTCCCAAGTCGACGACCACCTCCACGTCGACCTCACTAGGTCGACGACACCATCGGTCGACCTCCTCCAGGTCGACATCCCCTCTGGTCGACCAGCTCCACGTCGACCAGCACTCCTGGTCGACCTGCTCCTCGTCGACCAGCACAGTCGTCGGCCGACCACCCACGTCGGTCACCCGAAGCTGGCGTCACAATAGTTGATGCCCAGCTACTGGATGCCCAACTTGCTCGGCGTCCTGAGTCGAGGTCGACGTCGGCCCCTCCTTCGTCGACCACCAGGTCCAGTCGACCACTAACAGGTCGACTAGCCGTCCGTTAGCCGATTGCCGAAGTCGGCTTCAACGTCCTCTGCAGGTCGACTCCCAAGTCGGCGCCACCCCTAAAGTTGGCGCCCGTGCAGTGATCCCCCGTGCAGTCGACCTCCTCGTCGACCAGCTCACCCACTGCTGCAGGTCGGCTGCTCCCCTCACACCCGACCATACAGTCGGCTCTGCCCAAGCGAGGACGGGGCCAACACCCAACTCCCGTTGACACTCCCCTGCCGCGTTCACGCTTGGGCACCCAGCCCACACGGCAGTACAGCTTGGAGACTAGCTCGTCGACGTGCGCCCAGCACATAGCACGTCGTCCACCGCACCAGCCATGCAAGAGGGCATGGCACCTACTGCTGCACGTCGTTGCCGCCGTCGCCCACGTCGGCCAAGCGCACTTGGCCGATTGCGACGGAAGCACCGGTTTGAAGGCCGGATAGTGCAGCGCTTTCGTCAGGAAGTCGGCCGGCTGCTCAGCGGTCGGGATGTACTGCAGCAAGAACTTCCCGCGCCTCACCATGTGCTGCAGCCAGACCTGTCGCTGTTCCATGTGCTTGAGGTTGCCAGTCAACCCCATGCCCTCGGCGACCGTGATGGCCGACCTTGTTGTCCACACGCAGGACAGTCGGCTTCCCGGCGTCCAGTTGCCGCAATTCAGCGAGGAGAAGCGAAGGCGACGTCCCTCCTTGCCAGCTTCAGTGGCCGCAACGTACTCCGACTCGGTCGACGACAACGTCGCGCACTTGATGCGCTGGCCGACCAGGAGACTTGCAAGCCCCTCCGTAGACGAACACGTAGCCGCTCGTGCTCGTCCTGTTCTCTGCTTGTCACCGGCGTCCGTCAGCGTCCACGTAGCCGACCAGCTCCAGCAACTCAGTCCACCGCCGAACTCAGGGCGGTGTCGCGTGTGGTTGGCGAGGGGTGAGGCGAGGGCAGCGATCGAACCCTCGCGCCAGTGCTGGTCGCTCCTCACCTGTGAGGCCGCTCCCCAGCTTGCTGCAGGCGAAGGCGACGTCCGGCCTCGTCGTTGTCGCCGCGAACTGCAGCGAGCCGACCTTCTGCCGGTACTCCTCCTCCTGCCGTTCCTGCGCCTCCTCGTCATCGAAGGTGAGTTCGGCGTAGGCACCGACCGAGACCGGCGTCTTCGGGGTGCGCCCGTTCTGCTCCTCGTCGAGGAAGCGCCTACGCAGCTTGTCGGCGTAGCCCTGCTGGTGCAACCACACCTTCCCCGCCGACCTGTCGCGCACGATCTCCAGCCCGAGGTACTTCTGCACCGGCGAGATCTCGCGCAGCTCGAAGGCGGCTTCCAGCAGCTCCTTCAACTCCTTTAGCAACGCAGCGCTGCTGCTGGAGGCAAGCAGGTCGTCGACGTAGACCAGCACCCAGCAGGCTACTTCACCCTCGCCGACTTTGTAGTAAAGGGCCTCGTCGACCTGGCTCTTCTTCCACCCGGCGCCGACCAGCACATCGTTGTGCGCGAAGTACCACAACAGCGGCAACTGCTTCAGCCCGTACAGGCTCTTCAGCAGCTTCCACACCCGGCCGGTTCCGTCGTTGAAGTAGTCCGGCTGAGACATGTACAGCACCCGATCGAGCTTGCTCTGCAGGAAGGCGTTCTTCATGTCGAGCTGCATCAGGTTAAGGTTGAGGACGGCGACGATGCTGAGGAAGATCCTCAGCGTGACATAGCTGCTCACCGGCGCGAACGTCTCGTCGTAGTCGGCGCCATACACCTGTGTGAAGCCCTTCACGACCAGCCTCGCCTTCTCTCGCTCGACGGTGTCGTCGATGTGGTACTTCGTCGTCAACACCCACCGGTTCTTCATGACGTTCACCCCCGGCGGGCGTTCGACCAGCTCCCAAGTGCCCATGTTGATGAGGCTCCGAATCTCCTCCTCCATGGCAGCCTTCACCGCCGGGCCCTTCCAGCTCGCCAGCGCCTCTTTCACCGTCATCGTCGAGATGTCCCAACGGTGCTCGGGGTGAGCTAGCATGTCGGGGTCGAGCTCCGAAAACTCCTCATCCTCCTCGGTGTCGTCGTACTGCAGGTCGTCGTCATCGTCCACGTCATACACCGTGGTGAAGGCAGCGGGGACGAAGAAGTCAGGCGTCCTCCGAAGTCGGCCTGAACGTCGCGGTCCTTGCTGGACCTCCTCGGCGTCCCCTCCATCGTCAATGTCGTCACTGCCCTCGGTCGTCCTGCTGCTCCTCAGCCGGCGTCCCAGCCGACTGCTCCACTGTGGTCGGCTTCCCAGCCGACTTCTCCCCTGTGGTCGGCTCCCCTGCCGACGTCCCGGTCGCCGACTGCTCCGTGGTCGGCTTCACGCCAGCCTGCTCCTTTGTCGGCTGCTGCTCCCCGACCTGCTCCTCCCCTGTCGACTCCAATCCCTCGTCGATTCGCCGCTCGTCACGTCGGCCACCGGCGATGCACTTGGCCGGCGCCGAAGGCGGCATCCCACTACTCCCCTCATCGCCGGAGGCCGACACCGAGGTCAGCCCACGCATGTCGGCCACGAGGGGAGGGGTCAGAGGGTGAGGGGTAGGGTGTGGACGTCCTCTACGTCCTCAGCAGCAAGCTCACCGACCTCGGCAAGCAGCGGCAGCGTCGCCGACGAGGTGTCAGAGGGCGGCAAGCGGCCGGACACCAGCCCATGCTCCGTCTTCCACTCGGCCAGCGACAGCTCCTCGTAGAACACCACGTCCGACGTGGTGACCACCCAGTCAGTGGCGACGTCAAGGAGCTCCCAGCCCTTGCTCGCCTCTGACACACCAAGGTGCAGGCCCCACTTGGCCTTCGGCTGCAGCTTCCCACCGCGCTGCTGCTCAGGGACAAGGAACTGTGCCATGCAGCCCCACACCCGTGCCAGCGACAAGTCTGGCTTCTTCCCGGTCAGCAGCTGGTACGGTGTCGTTCCCGGCGGCAGCGTCGACCTCTCAAGGCAGTTGCGGACCCAGACGGCCTGCCGCAGAGCGAGGTGCCACCAGTGGTGCTGCACACCCATGTGCAGCAGCATAGTCCGCACCGACTCCACTACCGTTCTCATCTCCCGTTCCGCCATGCCGTTCTGCTGCGGGGTGTATGGGCAGGTCAGGTCGTGGACGATCCCCTTGTCGTTCACGAAGTCGGTGAACTGCTTCCCGAGGAACTCCCCTCCCCGGTCAGAGCGCAGCATCAACACCGACTTCTTTGTCTGCCGCTCAGCCACCGCAGCCACTGTACGAACGCCTGCAACGCATCGGACTTCTTGGCGACCGGCTTCACCCACACATAGCGGGTCTTGCGGTCCTTCAGCAGCAAGAAGTACAGGCTGCCATCCTTGGCAGCCACGCGAAACGGCCTGCATAGGTCGATGTGCACGACGGCCAGCACGTCGTCGGCGTCGGAGCCTTGGTCGGGGAAGGTGTGCCGCGCCAGTTTCCCACCGACGCACGAGACACACGGGGAGTCGGCGTCCGTCGCCGACTTGAGGTCCAGCCCAATGGCGACCTCGTTCTTCGCCGAGCTCCGTATGGTGTCCATGCAGACATGCACAAGCCTTGCATGCATCCGGTCCGGCGTCGACTTCGTCTTCGAGACGATCGCCCGCAGAGCCACCACCTCCGTCGTGGGCGGAGTCGACCTCGTCGCGCAGGGGCGCAGGTCGGTGCAGAGGACTCATCCAGAGTACGTCGCCCGCCCGAGCACCTCCCCTGCTGCCGAGACGAGCAACATGCCGTCTCCGTCCTCCTGCAGCTTCACGCCATGCTCCTTCAGCTGGCCGG